>CAEMYA010000289.1:646491-699134 GCA_903131615.1 Diplodus sargus | reverse complement strand
CACACACACACACACACACACATTGGCAGAGAGGCAAACAGCTTAGTGACATGTGTCCACATAAGGTTTTTTTTTTTCGGGCCTAAAATTGCTGGCTATGTGCTCAGGAGTGCTGAGATGAATGATCTTTGCTCTCAAGGGAAAAAAAACTGCAAATGCGTCTTGTCTCCATGGAAACAATATTTTGAAAACCGCCACTGTGTAATCGACACTGCCCCTTTGCGGTTCCCTATGCACCCAAGTGTCCTTGAGCAAGGACACCATTCATGTATATTTGTGCAATATATGCTAACACTACTACAAATTAGCATTATACAATACTGGTAGCCCACCGCCTGACGGCCTCTCATCTTTTGTACACTCCTCTCCATCAAGCTCGAACACACGTCAGCTACCAGCTCAAGGATGATGTGGCAGCCAGGTATACGACTCAATGATCCGACAGCCAAGGTGTGTGTTTATGGAAGAGAGTGTGAGACAGTACATGCATGTCAGAGAGACAGAGAGATTATGTTTGTGACAGTCCTGACTGCCTGTCTCTGTCTCTCGCTGACAGATGTGACATGACTAATCAGTGTGTGCGCGTTTGTGTGTGTGTGTGTGTGTGTGTGTGTGCGAGTGTGTGTTTGCAGGTGAACACACCGACGGAGGCGATGGGAGAGATCTGGTCGAACGGAGCTGTGAAGTACTGTCTTCATCTCCAGCAAGCCTGGCTGCTCCATCGCCGGGGCAGATATCAAGTAGGCTTACTGGAGCTTAAGCAAGGATTTTCAGTACTTACGTGTGTGGTCACTCCTACATTTGTATGTTGTTTGAACCAGAGGTAAAATGTTAAGTATGGTGCATTTTGACATATTAAACTCCAGCAAACTGAAGACAGTCACACGACTAACAACCATAGACATATTTTGTCCAATGTAAAGAGTGAATTAGGCCTGATCATCAGCTGAACATCAACACCATCACCAAAGACCCCTCGGAGCTGAGCCTTCTGATCCCCCAAGTAAAGCTTTTCTGGCAGTTACTGATACTTTTGACGGATCTGGGTCGACATACCCTGTTTAACCATCTCCCATATCTGTATTTCTGTAAAATTGTATCAATTTTCATTTCGATTTTTTGTTGTTGCTCATTATCTTGTTGGGCCAGTCCTCTTCCAGGTCACCACGGTAGAGTCGAGTTTGCGTGACTCGGGGACCACATGGCGATGTCGTCTCCAGGATCCAAACTCTTCGCAACTATTTTATATAATTCCCTTGTATCAGATATTCTGTCAATGATTTTTGTAAACTGTGTTTTTGTTGTTCTTTTCTGTACATGCAACATATATATATTGCGTGTCTGTCCATCCTGGGAGAGGGATCCCTCCTCTGTGGCTCTTCCTGAAGATTTTCCTCACTCGAATCGAGGGTCTAAGGACAATTTCTGTACTGTAAAGCTTCCTCCTTATTTTTGTGATGAAATTCATCATTTTGCCGTGTTCATAAAATTTAACATCATGAATGTATCCCTCCATCGCGTGCTGTAGTCCCTGCTCTTGGCCTCTTTAAGCTGTATTACCTGAATCCCAGAAACATACCTAATAAACACAGCTGAGCCCGGCTAAACGGGATCACCTTTGCTACATTTCTGTAGATTGGTCAATGCCTTCATGAAACTGAAGTGTATTTTCTTGGCATTTTTAAGCACAACAAGCCATCTAGTTCCACTGTATTGGAGAAACTTCTCCAAAACGTACACCTAAACAAACTAAATGGACAAGTAGCACTACAGGAAAGAGGAAAAGCATGTTTTTTTTTTTAAATTTTGGGTTGAACTGTCCCTTTAAAATATTATGTCTGTCCCCCTTATGTCTTTACCCTCAGTGTGATCCAATCTTGCGAGAGCAGTGAGGAGGTCACCCGCCTCCCCCTGGGGCAGGTCAGAATACTTTGGAAAAGACTGAGAAGGCTCCAGATCCCTCTCTGCCCGCGCCACTCAGAGACCGCCTCAAACGGTCTGCATACACACTCTCATATTAATCAGTTATTCACTTAATGTCTTGAAAGCACTGTCACAGTCTTGCGCTGGTGGCTACTGAGTTCCACTGGAGTGTATTAAGGTCAAGAGGCTCACTTTGGGGGATATCTGCTCATAATATCAGCAACCGGCTCGAGTCATGCTGGTTTGGTGTGTGTGTGTGTGTGTGTGTGTGTGTGTGTAGGTGGGTCTCCCCGGAGCGTCTGACATGATGCTGACAGGCAGGAACATCAGGGCAGATAAAGCCACGGAGATGGGTCTGGTGCAGCAGCTTGTGGACCCTCTGGGTATGTTCTACGTGTGGCATTTCTTTCGCCGCTGAAGAAAGATAGTGTTGTTTTCCTGCTGTAATCTTCTGTGGTTTTGATCCTCCCAAGGGAGCGGGAGGGGATTAAACTGTTGTGCCCGTTAACTCCAGGCCCCGGTGTGAAGCACGCAGAGGAGAGAAACTGTTGAACACCTCGAGGAAGTTGCAGTGGACGTGGCCAAAGTAACTGCCAACAAGACGGCATAGCTTTACCTCACGCTGTTGTGTCCAAACGGCCTGTCGATCTGCCACTGCTAACTTCTATGCACACATCTATGTAACATCTATGTGGGCGAAACACATGAGGATAACTGGCATTCCAGAGGTCATTACGTTTTCTATTTATTTCGTATTCTCTTATTTATTTCTTCATCGCTCTTCTTACAGTGGCCTTGCAGTAACATGATCACATGAGAGAGAGAGAGAGAGAGAGAGAGAGAGAGAGAAAGTGAAAGAGAGAGACAGAGAGGATTTATGGAGTTTCTGTCATGACAAACAGTTTGGAGAAACATCAGTGGCGTCAGTGAGCAGCCTCTGACCCGTCAGCAGCCTTGTCCAGCTGCGGGAATGTTACGGAATTCAGTGAAAAAATTATCTCGAATGGCAACAAGAGAATCACAAGAACTAACACTTATTATTACTTTGACATTTACAACAACATAAAATTTGCATTTTCACAGTTGTCTGGCCGACGTGGATGATTTTGATTCTTGTAGCTGAGGCTGAAGTTCCTGGTTAGTTAGTACATTTTTAGCATCAGGCCATTTCTGACTCAGGTTTTGTCTTATTTTTTTAAGGTGTTTTTTGTTTTTTTAGCCACCATAGATCAAAGTAGTTGAATAATTGTTACATTTTCTCAGGTTGCACCTATTTTGATTATGTCAGGTAGAGGATACAGCAATTTATTTAAATGCTGGGCTGTTACTCTTTATCATGTTCTCAATTTTTCAATTAGTCAAGTAAGAGTTTGGTCCAGGAAATTTCAGAAACTGATGAAAAACGACCATCGAATTCCCTTAGCTTATTTCAGAAAGTTTAAATGTGGGATGTTCCTAGAAAAACTGCTCATTACCTCCGCCAAGGTTATGTTTTCACTTGTGTCCATTTGTTGGTTGGTTTGTCAGCAGGATTATACAAAAACTGCTGAGCAGATTTTCACCAAACTATGATGGAGGATGGGCCTCAGAGACCCAGAATAGACCCCATTAACTTATGGTGCTGATCTGCGAATCAGGCGGCGAATTTAGGTGGCCGGTGTCTATGCGGAGTGTGGTGTGATGTAGATCCTAGATCTGGTTAGCTTAAATTATGGTTATTGTAATTGGGGGTTTAACATTTAGAGTGACGCAGGGCTAATGACTTTATCATTGGATTAGGCTTGACTGAATTAAAGACACTGTTGGGCCTTGGTGGAGGTATGCACTCTACTGAGTGCCATTCTAGTTTTTATTATTCAATAACTGGACGATTTCAAGTTTAATATTTGATGCAACATCAGTAATCAAAAGTTAATAATTGTATCATCTATTATTGGGCTTTGGACCGTCTCACATTTTCATTTCTTTCCTGCATTTTTTTCCAGACGAAGTACTTCCAGGCAGTCTTTAATGTGTTTTTGTGTCTCATGATTTGTAGTGAAAACAAATAATCAAAATAAAACGTCCCCAAAATAATATCTGGGGAAGTCGTAACTTCTATTAAAGATGGCAACACATCTGTATATCTGACGACAGGCGGACGGACATATTGTGTCACAGGGGAATGTAAAATTGTTTAAAGGGAATGTAAAAAACAACTGTATACTGAAGTTCAGGTTCATAGTTCAGTGAATCATTGATCGGTACCACACTCTCAATCAGTACCTCATTGGGTGCTTCTTACTCATATTTTCTTAATTTCCTTTTTTTTTTGTTACACTTTAAACAACTAACTCTTTCTTGGCTCCTCAGAACCACTTTGTTAATTGAGCCAATTGCAGACTGCTGAGGCTCGATGAAGGACATTCAGGTAGGAACAGATTCAATGTTACACCTGTGTCATCACATGTCACCAACGGAGGCTGTAAATGCCCCTCATAATGAAAAAAAAAACACTTATATGAAACCTTCACTGTTGTCTGAATGATGCAATATTCTCTCCATTAGTCAAAATATTGTTTATGGAGAATGAAGGCATTTTTCCACCCTCACATCAGATTGTGTGTGAGGGTCACACAGATCCACGTAGAGCTCAAAACCTTTCGCTGTCTCGGAGAACGAAGAGTGTGGTCGAAAAATCTGCCCAGATGCGAACTGAAACGGGGCACTCTCATCATGTGGCCCTCTGCCGTAGCCATTTGTTAGTAAACTAGTCCCAGTCTGTGATTCAGACAGGAAGTACACAGTTAGTCTGGCAGGAGAGCCAGTCAAGTGTCAGTCCTACAGTTTGACCACAGGGTGGCGTCGTTTCCTTTAGCATAATCTCAGCGCGAGTCAGTCGTGGCTCAGCAGCCAGTTGGTCACATTGGAAGGCACATTCAGGACGGCTCAGTAGCCAACAGGCACATTATCAGGACTGTGTGTGTGTGTGTGCGCGTGTGTGTGTCTGTGTGTGTGTGTGTTAGATCTTGGGCCTCCAGCCCTGTATGAACTGTGTGATCTTGGTGACATGGAGTCGGCTCAGGTGGAAGTCATGTGACAGGATATCGTCAGTCAGCTGCACCAGGAGACTGCCGTCGATTCGCTCCCTCTGGAATACGGCCACCGCTGCCTCTGATAGGCCAATGAACCGCAGGCAGGCCGACACTTCCTCCAACGACAGCACTGACAGGTCCGCAGGGGGCCGCCAGGTAGGGTCAGGGGTCGGGGACAACCCTTCGGCGACCCCTGTGGACGTCCCGCCACCCTCGGCACCTCTGGAGGAATCTGTTGTGGGATTGACTGCCGGCTCAGGCGAGGGGCAAGGGGACTGGCGGTTGAAGGGGTTCAACGCCCCGAAGGGAGCAAATCGACTCTGCGGAGGTGGCGGCCTTAGTCGCGGTCCGGAGGAGGTGAAGGAATCTACCCACGGCTCGGCCCAGGTGGCCTGTGCTGGCTGAGGATTGGCTGTGATGTCTACAGGGAGGGCAGAGACCGGCTCGGGACTGGCAGGGTTAGGAGCGGGGCAGTCCGCCCAGGAGCAGGGGTAACAGTAGAGAGAAGCATCTGGAGAGGGTGAGCAGCTGGAGCAGAGCAGGAGAAAGAGACATGAGCTTCTAGTATCAGTCGACATGACTCAAAGCACCAAAAAATTCAATATGAAAAACTAAAACCATACACTTTTTATTGAGGTATAGTTAAGTTATTCCCATATATTAAGGGTCAGAAGTTATCCAGACCTGTAGGTTACTGAAGTTTTTTCAGTATTGGTTCAAAATGTCTATTTCACAGTATTTAAACGGACTTCGAGGTTTATGTTTATGTTCATGAACAGAACTTTAAACTGTTCATGAAACAGTCCCAAATTAAAAGTGATATGATCTACATAGGAGATGAGAACATCAGCAGGCAGACTAGCTGTTTCTATATGGTCGTTATATTTATTTTTAATGCCAGTCGCTACTTTGTTTATTTCCAACTTATCCAGATTAGATAGGTCATAAAATAAAAAAACATGTTCACGGTGGAGTGCTGAGGATGAATTTAGGGCTCGGACAGCCAGAGGAAAAAAGATGCTCTGTAGTCTGCTCACAAACTAGAACAAAGTTGACTTTGTTTCACCCTCATCATCTTCTGTTCGAATGGTGCAGAATCAACACAAAAAGGAGCTCCTTGTTGTACCTTAATATGTACTTGAATTCAACCTCATAGTCGATTAAACAATCTCACCGCAAGCTCCCTCAATTAGCTGCTCTGAAGCTTTGATCATATCACATGATCATCAGCAGATGGAGTTTGTCCAGCTGCCACAGAATTGCAAATCTCAATATTTCCACTCTTTCTTAGCACTTAAAGGACTTTGTTGTTCCTGTCAGCTTATTAGCTGAGGTTTAAAATATTGAAGTGCTTAAAAAAAAAATCAAGTTTCAACATCCATCTATTGTTGAAGATGCCGTGTTTCAGTCGAACGCTAAAGAACAGCTGCTACATGGAGCTTTTGGTGAGACTGCTTTGTCAACTGCTGTTTGCAGCTCATGGATTCACTTTAGATCGCAAATTCAGCTCAGTTTTAATCTACACGTCAAGGCATAATGTGACTCTTAAATCATCTATTCGAGACCAACTGGGTTTAATTTGATACATCTTTATTTTATAATATTGTTGATTTAGCAAGCCAGAACCTGATATTCTGCACCTACATTTGATATTTTCCAACAGTTTGCTTAATCTGGTCACTGTGCAAAAGGCTTTGAATCAGTCTGTACTCCATAAAAAGCTCTTATGTCATGTTTTCAACAATAGTCTTAAACACATTTCTCAAGAGGACTTTTTTCTGTCTTTGTGCTACATATAATCATGTTTAAAGAGCAGAAATGATGATATTTTGTGGCAACCTCTGATTAGTATACACAGAGTATATTAACTCAGTTTGAGCTGGGAGGGCGTCAGCCTCTCGTGCGATGTTTGTGGGCTTGTTTGTGTGATGAAGTACATTCAAAGTAAAATGGTGTCAATGCGCTCAGTAATTATACTTATGATTTAGAGCTGCAACTGATAATTATTTTCATTTCTGATTCATCCGTCGATTCTTTTCTCAAATTAGTTGTTTGGTCAATAAAATGTCAGAAATGTCAATTAGTGTTTCCCAAAGCCCAAGATGACGTCCACAACCCAAATACACTGTGTGCACATAATTATTAGGCAGCTTCTTTTCCTCAGGCAACATGGGCCAAAAAAGAGATTTAACTGAAAAGTCGAAAAATTACAAAAAGTCTGTCAGAGGGATGCAGCATTCTTGAAATTGCTAAGATATTGGGGCGTGATCACAGAACCATCAAACGTTTTGTTGCAAATAGTCAACGGGGTCGCAAGAAACGCATTGAGAAAAAAAAGACACAAATTAACTGCCGAGGATTTGAGAAGAATCAAGCGTGAAGCTACCAGGAACCCATTATCTTCCAGTTCTGTCATATTTCATAACTGCAACCCACCTGGAGTACGCAGAAGTACAAGATGTTCAGTGCTCAGAGACATGGCCAAGGTAAGGAAGGCTGAAACCCGACCGCCACTGAACAAGACGAGTGAAGTGTCTAGACTGGGCCAAGAAATATCTGAAGACAGATTTTTCAAAGGTTTTATGGATTGATGAAATGAGAGTACTCCTCTGCGTGGCTAGCCAGTAAAGGCCTTAAAGATGAA
Organism: Diplodus sargus; assembly: GCA_903131615.1. Taxonomy (NCBI): domain Eukaryota; kingdom Metazoa; phylum Chordata; class Actinopteri; order Spariformes; family Sparidae; genus Diplodus; species Diplodus sargus. The sequence continues at coordinate 691,493 of CAEMYA010000289.1, read as the reverse complement.
AAAATTATGACATGGCCCCCTTCCTCACCTGACCTGAACCCAGTTGAGAACTTGTGGGCCCTTCTTAAACGGGAGATTTACAGTGAAGGAAAACAGTACATCTATGTGAACAGTGTCTGGGAGGCTGCTGCACAAAAATTTGATTGTCAATAGAACAAGAAACTGACAGTCTCCATGAATGGAAGGCTTGTCACTGTTATTGAAGAGAAGCGTGGCTATATTGGTCACTGATTATTATCATTTTTTTTTATGTCAGAAATGTTTATTTGAAAGTTTTGAGTTGTTTGTTTATAATTCTCAATTAAACAGATGAAAATAAAAAAGTGAGATGGGGAAAATGTTTGTTCTTAATTTAGTTGCGTAATAATTCTGCACATATAGATATTCTCTTTAGAAAGCCAAAACCTCACTTTTACTTTCTTAAATATTCACGTTTGAGGTTTATTAACATTTTGGGTTCACCGAGAGCACTGTAGATGTTTGTTAATAAAAAATAAGGCTTGCCTAATAATTGTAACACATTTGTGTTTTTCTTCTTAAATTATTACTCAAACTGATTCATTAACTATCAGAATAGCTGGCGATTCACTCATTTGATAGTTGACAACTGATGGATTAATAGTCGCAGCTTTATCATGATTCTAATTAAATGTGATATGATTTGTTGCGTGTTTTCACACTCTACCTGTCCTGAAGTCCAGAGGAGTAGAAGGAGAGGTTGGGTCTCGGGGAGGTGGAGGCTTTGGGGAAGCGAGGTGGGACGGGAGGGCTGGGGGCCGGACTGGAGATGGAGCCTCCTTTAGAGCAGCGGGGGGGAACCGGAGGGGCGATCAAGTAACGACACTCCTCTCTCACCTACACACAAACACACACAGAAACATGAGACACAGCAAAAAAGTCAACTCCTGAAACTTGACTTCTCAGGAGGCTTCGGGAAGGGATGTGTGTGTGTGTTTGTGCGTGCGTGCGAGGGCGTGTGTGTGAGTGTGTCCGCTGGCTTGTCTCAATGTTCTGCTTGGTAAATGTCAAACTTGGTGACCTTTACACCTCAAACGAACTCCCTCACACACAGCAGCAAGCTCTTCACACACATGCGTGCACACACACATGAACACACACACGCACAGTCTTGGCAGGCTAAATATCAGGGAATGAAGACCGCGGTGTGTGACAGGGTATAATCCAGCAGCATAGCAGACATCAACACCCACACACCCTCTGTGTACCGCTGCTCGCTGCCGTCACTTTGAAAGAAAAAAAGTTAATTAAGCAAAACAAGCGTGATAATTTCCCCTTCACAAATGCAGACAGGCCATATACACTAACATATGAACACTAATGTTGGTGAGCAACCTAATGGCTCCAAAATAAGAGCAGCTCAGCAACGAGAACAACCTTGTTCGAACCATCACACCATTATCTGGTTCAAAAACTGTAATGGTCATGTTATAGAGGCACATAAGAGCCTTCAGCTGAACATGAGAAGCATCACACAATATGTGGACAAAGTCGTAGCTTTGCCAGTGCACATGCACATACAACCCTCAATTCTCAAGTAAAAAAAAAAAAAAAGAATACTTAAAGTTAGAGAGCAGCCACAAAAATCTGAAAAAGAAATTGAGTGACACATCATGCATTACAAATGAAATTAATATTCCATAACCTTCAGAGATATTCTAAATAAAAGAGGTGTCTCTTTCTCTCAAGTGATGTTACACAGTGATGTTCTGCCTCATGTTGTTCATGGAGGCCTGTCCTTTCTTACTCTGTGGTTGCTATAGCATGTCATGGAAAAGAACAGGAAGATGCATCTTCTGTTTCCTCGTCATGTTCAATCAGCAGAAGACGAGGAGGTTGGACACCAAACATTTCAAGTATTCTAGATTAAAGGGCAGCCATATTTACACAGTCAAGTTTAAAGGTCTCATGGAGTACAACTGCATTTGTGAAGCGTCCAGAAGAAGCTGCTTGTAATCTGATAAATTTCCCCCAGTGATGTCATGCCATTGCTAAGATGCATTATGGGTAATGAAGACACCAAGTTTTGAAAAGCAGTCCACTGGTCTGCAGTACACTCTTATAACAATGTTGGGCTTTTATTCCTCTCATTCGCCTCTTTTTTTAAAACCTGGGACCTACAATTTCCCACAATGCAACTAAGCCATTGAGTTACATCACTTGTGGCTTAGTCTTCAGCAGTACTCCCCAAGACCTGAAGTCGCACTTTAATCTGTAAAATTGGTGGAGTTACCCTTTAAGATCAAGTGCCTTACCTCTGTGAGAAAGAGCCAAAGTCCCCCCTGCTAATCACTGTTCCACTAGCATTATGGGAGCTTTAGTTGTTGAATATAAACAGAATAATTGCTATTTTACTTTGTTGTAATTATGAGGTGCACAAAACTGCCACCAAGGTACTGTAACGCTTAAAATATAGACTGAATGGTAGTTGTTAGACTCATTTGTAAAGCAAATTTCACAGAGTTTTCTCTGTTTCATGTATCTGAATAATGAAATGTAATCAAATACATAAAAAAAAGGTATTTACCTGTTCTGTATAAAGAAAAATACAGACTTTAATTTAAAATAAATATAGTTTTTGGAACTAAAGATGTACCTGTACATGCAATAAGGCCTTTTGATAACAGTGCAATATTTCCTCAGAGGCACTTCATCAATGCTAGGACTGGCCAACAAAATCAAATATCACGATATTTTTGGCAAGTATGAGAGCAACAGCCTGGTGAGATCTGAAAATAAAATCATTTTACTGTAACGCAGCCTTTAAACCCAGGAAAAGACAAAACTTTGGCTGTATAACAATATCCAAAATCTTAGACGATATATGGACTCATTTAAGGTTAAGGATAACATTTTGAAATATTGCACAGCCCCAATGCAAAATAAGTGGCATTACTCCACTTCAACAAACAAGCTTGCTAGAGGCAAGCACCAAAATGGTTGAGAACAAAGGGCAGGCAAAAAAAGTGTCCAAAATCCAGAAACTGACAAGTAATCTTTTGGGAAGTGGATAACCGGTTACTGTCACTTTGTGGCTGGAAACAGGAAACATTGAAATACTGTAAGACGTAGAATGCATAACCTCTTTTACAACAAACAGTGAAGTACGATAGCTTTTGTGTTTTTTTCTAATCATCAGTTTTAATTTACTGTCACTTTGTGGCCACTTTATGTCATGAGATCCATAATAATTTGGTTGTTCTGAAGACTAAAGTGACCATCACTATTATACTCCACTACTGGAATGAACTGACTCCCTGCTATTTATTTAACTCTTGTGTTTAATGTATTCCAGGATACAGCACACGTGTACCTGCCTACTTGGCGATGCTGACGCATGTATTCATGTGTTGTGAGTGTATGGCAGCCTTTCCAGGAAGTCAGTGGGTGTTTGTGTGTGTGCGTCAGTGAGGTTTAAAAGCTGTGATGTATGAATAATTCAAGGCCAGGCATCCTGACTTTTAACAACCGGATTCTGCTGTGGACAGAAATGCAGGATGAGAGATGGAGGGAATGAAGAGAAGGACAGGAGGTGAAGACTGAAACTCACAGCATCAGATTTTGGAGGTACAGGTGGCGGGGTCGACACTCTTGTCACCACGGTGCCAAGAGAACCGTCCAAAGAGGAAGACGAATGGAAGGAGATGAGGTTTGGCTCCTTCCCCAAGCCCTCTGCATTCTGATTGGTCCAAAGTTCCTCATAAGGGATTTCCTCACTGGTCCTCATTTCAGCCTCAGTCCACTCGGGAGTCACATACTCCCGCTCCTCACCTGGCCCCTCCCCCAACCGCTCTCCAATAGAGTCCCTGCAGCGCTGTGACAGACTGTCCGAAACTCCACCCCCATACCCGCACATGGAGAGGCGCTGCAGCGCCGGTGCCAAGGAGTCCTGACCCGACACACACATTCGAGAGCGCCGCGGGCTCACACACTCCTCCGTCATACACTCCAGCTCTGGCCGGGTCTCTCTAACAGCCCGAGAGTAGGCATCTGGGTCAAACGAATGCCGCAGCAAGAGGCTCTCTAGCGCTGCTGTGTGGACGGAGGCCTCGGCCACGTTGAACCGGGGCATGCAGCGCAGCAGCAGGAAGTGGGAGGGGGAGACTTCCTGTCGGCGAAGAACCATGCAGAGCACCACCGTCTTGCTGACGATGTTGAGCAGCTTGTACCGGTGGCCCTCTCGAACCGCGTGGCGGTCATAGGGGTTCCGTGGTGGTCGTGAAGGCACGGACACATTGACGGGGAGGCGAACCCTCTCGATGATGCTGCGTACCGTGTGCTCCCCTCCCAGCATGCCTTGCTCCAGCGGGGAGCGTGTGCAAAAGCGTCCACGGCAGCCAAAGGGCAGGCTGACGCTCTGATTGGTGCGATGGTTCATACAGACCAGACAGGGAGTTTTACCTGAGGAGGAAGAGAAAGGTGGATTAGGTCAGAGAACACTAAACAAAAAGTGTATGTGTGGGAAAAACTGTTCGGTTAGATGTTTTAGGAGCCAGTGTAGATTTCAAGCTCCCGGGCTGCGTCTCTGAATAGTTCACACATTGGGAGCAAGCGCTGATTTGCCTCCGATATAGATTTTTTGTTAGTGATCTTTGAGCGAGTTTAAGATCAGGATTAAAGTTTAGTAGTGGGAGCCTGGATTCAAGGAAGCTACTCTTTTTTTCTTTAACCCTGAAAAATGACTTGATGTCACATTTCTGGTTGGGGTTATAAACACGTCTAAAGCGCAGTTTGTAGTTTATAGTTTGGCAGTGTGATGTACTGAGCATGGTTGACTTTATTTCCAAATACAGTGCATCGCTGGCAGGTCACAGCTGCATGGTCAAAGTTGAAAAAACTGCAAGTCTAGAGGGACTGAAACAGGAAACAATGAAACTAAATGTGAACACTATAGAAATACTGCTAGACTAATGCATTGAAACAGAGCTGCAAAAATCACACTACCACTTTTTGTAGTAGCTTTTTCAAGATTTTTTAATCTTTGAAATAAGCCAATCAGACCACAGTGAGGAATAAACTTCTCATCCCATACAGTTTGGACAAAGATTTCAGTGATTCACTTTTTCCTTCCTTTCATGTGCCTAAACAGCGACTGAAATATGACTCAACAGTTTGGTCTTATTTACTTCTAGGAGTCTTGCCCAGGCGTCTCAGGAGCGCGCTAAGTCCCGTCTTTTCCTTCGAGGGCGTGGCACAGAGAAGCTCCGCCTTCCCCATGAGTGACAGCTCATCTCCAGCCTGCAGAGTGAAGCTGTAGGGCTCACTGTCCTCACTGAACTCGCCTGAAACCACCTGCAGCAAGCACACATATGGGCATGTGGACATGATATTGCATGACAGGACCTTAAAGCATGGTTTCTCAAACATTATCTGCAAAAGCAAACAAAATGTAATGCAGCGCACACACATACTGCTAAATAAGGAGATGGGGTAAAGAACCATGTGTGTGAGTCTGTAAGAAAAACAAACCTTGACGCTAAATGTGATCGTCTCCATGACAAAGACCCTGTCAGGGAAGACTCCAGCAACTTCCTCAACACTAGAAAAATACTGGACCGGATCCCTGACGTCTCGGTCTTCATCCAACAACTTGAACTTCCCTGCAGAGAAAATGGAAGCAGGACAGGGGAGAGAGAAGAGACGAGTGAAGGAGGTTTAAAAAAGGAGGTACAAAGATGGAAGGAGGAAGAAAGCAAGATGGAAGAATAAGGTGGAGGAAGCCCAGAGGGGAAGAGGGGGAATGGAGAAAATGGGGGAAAATGAGGAGGAAGTAAAGAAGGTAGGCAAGGAAAGAGGAGGGAAGGGAAGGAGCGAGGAAAGGGCAGGGGAGGAAAGAAAGGAAAGGAAGGAAAAAATAAACAAGGTCAAAAGTTGTTTTTGTTCTGCGTTTTTTTCCCGGACACCCCACAGTCTTAATGAAATCACACACACACACACACACACACACACACACACACACACCATCTGCAGGAGACACTATTTGGATGAGAAGAATACAAAGACACCTCCGTGACCTATGACCTGGCACCAGCTCCCGGCCAATCAACAGCCGGCGGGGTTGGCATGGCAACCAATAAAAGACCCCCATTCTCACGCAGAGCAGAGACACATCACCATGGAGACACTCACACATATACTCTCACGCACACACACAAACACACACACACACAAATGCACACATACACACAAACTCTCTCTCTTTCACCCTTTCTTACTCTTGCTCATCCCCTCCTCCGTCTGATGATCTGTAAGTCTTTCACATTCAGTCCAGTAGCTGTGTTTGTGCTCTGTGTTCTTAAAACTGTAAGTGTTTTCGGTCCGTGCCACGTTTGATGCTGTAAGGAACCACTCCAAGAGGCTCCAAATCAGCCTTGTTAAAATCAAACCACCCTTTATTCTTGATTACAGTACTGAATTGGAATGAACTACTACCACCCTCCAAGGACCCCTTTCTCTTTCTCAGAGTCAAAGTGTTTGTGTGTGTGAGGGAAAGAGAGAGGAGAAAGTTTTTGTGTCTGAGAGGCAGAGCAGAATACCAAACTCCACCATCCTCTTCGCCAGAACCTCCCTCCCTTTCTCTCCCCCTCTTTCTCCTGCACCCCCCACCTTCCAATTCAATCGGAGCCCCCAGGATAATGAGCCTCCTCCAGCCCAACATTACCAGCAAGTGCTACTTTTCAACACAACCCGCTACCCCCCCCCTCAAAAAAAGTGACACAACTGAGTTTCAAATGAAACAGGTTTACCACTATAACAAACTAAACCACAGCTACATCCTGAAAACTCTCACACATAGCTAAAAAAAACAACAGCAGAACTTAGCTGTAGCAATATATTAAAGGTAAACTACTGAGCAGCTCTGCCTCCAAAGCTGTATCCACATTTAAACCAATGTCCTTGGTGTAGTTTGGCAGAAAGGAAAATAGTTCCTACATGAAACCACTCACAACAAGCTCTCAGCTCAACAAATTATTTTAGGAACCAGATTTCTGGATAGAGACACTCCTGTTCAGTTTGTCAAATGGTGTCCTCCTCAGCTGAGTTTTGACATTAGTTAGCTTAGTTAGCATCTTACCCGTTGAACATTAGTTATGAATAAACAGGTTACAGAGAAGAAACCCCATATTTACCATGCTTGACTTCTGTAATTGCCCATTTAATAATTGAAACAGTTATTTATATGAAGTTTGCTTAGTCATTCTCAGCTAAGCTTCAATGTTTGCTAGCTTAGTTAGCAAACCTCTTACCCTTGTGCAGATGCATGCCTCCTTAACCATTTGACATTAGTAAGCTTAGTTAGCAAGCCTCTCAACCATGAGTAGGTTCATCCTGGGTTTTAATGTTAGCTTGCTTTGTTAGCTTGGTTAGCAAGCCTCTCAACCATGAGTAGATGCATCCTGGGTTTTAATGTTAGCTTGTTTTGTTAGCAAGCCTCTATAGGTAGATCCACTCTTCCCTCTGTGCGGTGATGCTGGTGTAGTTTGGTTGATGGCGAATAGGTCCTGCATGAAAGCGCACACAGCAAGGTCTGTGGATTAACTTCAGTAACCAGATTATGATCTCTGGAAAAAGACATTGCTTTTTTTTTTTTTTTCCATTTAATGCCGTTGTACCTTTAATGTGGTTTTAATATGGCTTGGTAGAAAGAAAATCGTTCTGACATAAAACTGCTTTCAACACAGGGTTTGTAGATAATTTTTTAGTCCCCAGGTCATGATTTTTGGAAAAAGGCATTACTGTTTGGTTTTCAAATTATTATCATTTTTTTTCATTGAGCACCATGAGTCAAATCCCATCTGGTTCCACTGTATTCAAGAGAAGGCTTACATCTCCAAAACTTGCCCCACTGGTAAGAGGGTGTCTTTTTGAACTGTCCCTTTAACAAGCTACCATTACTGTGTGAGAAAATGTTTACCCGATAGATAAAAACAGAATCAGTCTGAGGCTTTCAAAATCCTCACACAGAAGGCTTTGGCAGCTAGCTCCACATAACAACTGTGGCTGTGGCGCCACTGGCTTCCCTGAAACCCATTCATTCAGCTTTTTCTGCCCTCATCCTCGCCTCTCACTGATGGACAGAGGAGGATAACAGACAGAGAGAGGGAGAGAGGATGAGAAGGAGGGAGCTTCCTGTTGTCCGTCCCCGGGGGGAAACCTATATTGCTCTCCTCCTAAGCTTATTTAGACTTCCTGTATGAAGTCATCACACAGACATTAGCTCATCACTGGCGATGGCCTCTGATTCAACAACTACTCACCTGTCATATTAAAAGAGACTTGTGTATTTAGGTAGCCCTAAAAGTATGCATAAATCTTAACTGGCTGTGTTGGCTGTCTCGCTCTTGTCTACCGGAATGCAATCGTTAAAATGGCTCACAGGAATGATTAGGTTGATGTAATGCTTCAGGGTCTGGCAACAGAACTGCCCCCAGCAATGTAAACGCATGCATTATTCTGCCAGAAAAACCTCCCAGTCTGAAAGAACCCTGTGGCAGCCCTTTTAAAGTTGTTACTAAGACCTATTAAACCCCATTTAAACCAGTGAAACCGTTTTTGTTCCTTCTCAACGGTTACTTCCATTTAAAAAAGTCCCGGCACAAACATTACTAATGAGCTAAACTCAAGAATGTGGGCCTTTTTAAAAAATCTGGCAACCAGATGCTTAAAAAAAAAAGAAGGATCAGCAAGAGAAGGCAACGTTACAAGAAAAAATGGAAAAAGTAAATAACTCTATTGTTTGAACAGGCCAGAATGTCTATGATCACATTGTACAGATCAGCCAACTGACCAGTTAGCATCAGAACCTCTAGTTGTGTTTGTCCATTGTTAATTGTATAAAAATGTATTAAAACAAAACAGCCGCGTCTTTAACAATGTTGACCATAAGAGAGTAAAATTTGAATTCTTACTTTCCTATAAAAGGAAGTACAGTCACTTATCTTTTGACAGAAGCCCTGAGGGAAACTGGCCCGTGAAACTGCTCAAACAGCAAGACAGCTAACCAGAACTTCTGATAAGCCAGAACTCCATCTGTCCCATAGAAAACTATTTTTAGAGGCAATTATTTGAAAAGATAATTGCGGTGTACTTTATTTATTAGATTCTGAATTCTGAGTTTACTGTTTCAGTGCACTGATGTAATTTTGGACAATAAAGCTTATTGTTAATCAATTCCATTATAGCATTTTATGGATAATTGCAAAAATCAGATAATATTTTTACTCCCTGTGGGTATCGGCACCAGCCTCAAAATCTGATCATATGTCCAGCTCTGGCTTTAACCTCCATGAATGTCAAGCAACAACGAATCTGGCAGGAATTTGACCTGGTTTGGATGGAGGCGACCCAATCAGGGTGAAAATCATGCTTGATTTGTACAATATGTGCTTGACTTTAAGAGGTGGAGACGTTTACCTTGAGACAACAATGGCTACAGGAAGTTTTCTCTATATTTTCTTAAATTGCTGTGACTTGATCGTAATATTTCATTATCTTTTCGTTTTAATATATTAAATTATAATACACAATAACTAGGCTTTTCCTTTGACCTATTACTATTGTGGCTATTCTTGACAGTACCTGTGAAGTGGGGGGAAGGCAGAAACATTGTGTTCAAGGAACATCTGAGCCGTTCCTGGAAATTTTAGTGGAAAAGGGCCTTAAAGAGACACTCAGATCAAGTCAGTGTACTTGCATTATGGGAAATGTAGGATCCAATTTTGCTAATGAAACATCCCTGTAGTCCCTCTACTACATCGAAACAAAGACCATTGCTACTCTCTAAGTATTTGGACTTGGCCATTAATTTCTCCAGTGTTGGTGGTCACACACTTCCGATGTGAAAAGCTGAAATGTCTAAAATGACAATGATCTCAACACCCCCCCTCCTTCCACCCAAATGTTCTTTCATTCTTCCGAAAAGGAGCCTGAGAGGCGGCAAGCGGAGAGAGGTGACATCAGCAGTCCATCAGTGAAGGAAACAATGAAGAGGAGGCATTAGGATCCAGTTACAGCGCGAATAATGTGACTGGTCAGACAGTCGGAACAATGGGATAGTGGGGATAGAGCTCCGGTGAGGTCATAATGACTCGACTCATTCAGCAGGAAGACGACAGGTCAATGGACAGGAGGAGTCAGGGAAGGTCACGTCTACAGGAGCTGGTGGGATGAATGAATGTGCGCTGCAGTGAGTGTAACTGTCGTTGATTTTTAAATGTATTTTTTATGCCTGAACCAATACTGTTAAACGCGAACATTTGTTTGGAAAAATTATCATCTGATTTTTACGATTTCACACAAATCACAATTTTCACATTGTTTGTGTTTACTGTACTGTTGTGAATAATATGGGTATAATGCCTAAAGGTAAGTATTGTAACAAGTAGAACAGTCTGAGAGGTTCTGAAATGTCACTGTAATGCAGCCTTTAAAGCAAGACAACACCTATACGTATCGCAGCAGGAGAGACCGTCTTGTAAACACACCCACCATGACATCATGTTCACGACCGATCAGAACCATGTCCACAGACCGACGGACAGGAGAGGAAGGATCGGAACTGGGTCACAGTAATCTTCATCTTAAAACAAAAACTTTTCCTACTTCCTACCTCCCTACTTCAGTCAATCAATCAATCAATCAATCAATCAATCAATCAATCAACCAATCAATCAACCAACCACTATTCATTTATAGAGAAACCCAGCATTTCCCCCACGAGCGAGCACTTGGCGATGGTATGATGATGATAATTTCTCAACTGTACGCCTATAAAGTTTCCTGATTGTATCTTGCAGGGTTGTGATGCCAATCGCGCTGACGAGAATCTGTCCAGAGACATAAAAACACCTGGCAAAATACTCAAAATCGCTTCTGTGTTAGTCCCCAACAACAGAGGGTGTCACTAGGAACAATTCTGCCATGTATACTCGCACACAGATTCACATACTGAAAACATCACCAACATTGCCCATATCTTTGGAAACTTTAAGAAATTTCCAAGGATTTTATCTTTCTGTATGTTGGAACAGATTTTGTCTGCACAGCATGAGTTTGTACAGACTGGCTCAAGACAAAGGCTAAACAAGACAAATTGCAGTGGTATTTGTCATGCCTGACATGAAACACGAAGGTCACATGAACATAACCCTGGAATATATAACACAAACAATTTTACCGCTGACAGTTTAAATCATAAATGGTAGCCGGGACGATTGTGGGAAACATTCACTTTCTTTAGAAAGAAATCTGTCATGACTCTGGGAGTTTACATTTTGGTTCCGTTTTACCTTGGACTTGAAAGGTCTGAGCTAATCCGTCTTTCTTTCAGGGAGTTCATGTTTTGGTTCTGCGTTACATTGAACTTGAAAGATTTGGGATGTTGTCTGCCAAGTTCATGATGAGTCACCAGAAAACCATAAAACTAGGAGACCGCTCCACTTCCAAATGTGCTCTTGTTTTATCTGAGCTCGACTAAGACAAACCCTTATGAACTTGGTTCACATGGGAATAAAGTACTGAACTTGAGGTTACTGTATCTCAGCTCCAGAACTGATCTTATCTTAATCTGAAGAGACAATCCTCCCCTCCAAAAAAAATAAAGGGATTTATTTTCCCCTGGAGGAAAAGAATATTTAGGGGAAAACTGGTATTTAAAGGGCCAAGTTGCAATTTTGACTGACTATTAAATCATTTTGTGCATGCAAGACTAGAAATGCTGTGTGTGTGTGTGTGTGTGTGTGTGTGTGTGTGTGTGTGTGTGTGTGTGTGTGTGTGTGTGTGTGTGTGTGTGTGCGCGAGCGTGCTCACCCTGGTATTGCAGAGGGATGTCTATCTTGGGTCCAATGACGTAGTGTCCCTCCTCTAAGCTGTGGGCAGTCACTGTGGTCCACTGACGACAGGAGTGTAACAGCACCACATCCTCCTCCGACAGGCCCTCCACACATTCACCTGGAACACACACACACACACACACACACACACACACACACACACACACCAACACAGAGAGAAATGGATTAAGAATTAACAGTCTACCAACAAAAAGACAACAGTTTTTTTTTCATTTCAGAGCTCACAGTGAGTATCTCAGCGAGGGAAAACAGTTCAACACTCCCCCTGACACACACACACACACATCTAGTGTCCATAATTACCACCATCAGTGATGGTTCACCACCCCGAACCTCCTCATCAGGACCCTGCTATACAATTGGCAACCCACTATTACACAGCCCCCATACATACACACACGTACACTCAGCCACACACACACACACACACACACACACACACACACACACACACACACACACACACACAGCTCTCCAGCTTTGACTAAAGCCATCATGTCGCACAACAGCATTGATTTCTGCTGATAGCACAGTGGTCCAATTCAATCACATCACACACACACACACACACACACACACACACACATACACACAAACTCACACAGATCGCCTCTTTTTGCTCTTGTTGCTGATGGATGGCTGTTAAACCTTTTAATCTAACAGTCATGTTGATGGATGGGTTGAACACACACACAGGACACATGATGAGAGACTGTCAGCAGAAATATAAAGGGGCCCTCTGACAAGGTAATTATCAGCTTCTGATACCTGTATGAATCCGGCCGGTGAACACGTCAAAGCCTTTCGCCCAAAACACAGAAAAAAGACCCATCTCGCTCTCATCCCATCTGTACCAGTTTCCATTTCTCCTAAAGTGCATGGTTCCTGGATAACTTCCAGACCCTGATATAAAACGTTTTCATCCAGAAGGATTTCCTGCTGTCACGACACCCGTCACAAAGAAAGAGACAGTGAAAGGAAGTTAACTGAACACTTGTCTCCATTACAGACAGCAAGTTTATTATCTGAGCTCTGATGAACGCTCACTTGATCGGAAGCTAACACGATGTGTTTGCATTGGTGACGTGTGTGGAGGGACAGCTGTGTACTTTTTGCGTTTGTTTGTTAGTTGATTGGTTGCCTGGTTGTTGGTCGGTTGCCTTGTCAGCAGGATTAGAAAAAGGATGAATACAGGATTCTCACCTCACTAGAAGGCTTCTTTTTTTTTTTTTACATTTTACTTCCACCTTCAACAGTATCATTATTATTAGTAAGTATTATCAGATAAATGTATCTTATGTAAATGACATAACATAGACTGTAGAGCTGCAATGATTAGTTGAGAACTTGTCAACTAAAGAGTAAAAAGTCAAATATTTCCCTCAGAAAAGTAGTCAAGAAGTACAAAATAACATCAAATGGGAATACTCAAGTAGAGTAGAAGTACTTCAAAATTGCACTAAAGTACCGAGTACATTTACAGAGGGAGTGGAGGTACTTCTCACTTTCCATTACTGGCGACAGCCACGGCTCATTCCACTCAGATTACAAGAGAAATTGTTGTTTTCTTGTGATTGGGGGTAATTTACACTTCATTTCACCGACACGCAGACTGAGAATGCGTTTGTGTCGCCTGGTTTACCCTGCAAACACGGCTGAACTTAATCCGTAAGGCAAATATTTAATCTCGAGTTTAAGTCTGGAGCGTCTATCAGGTAAGCCAGTGAAATACGCCCCCACACTCACATACCACGGAACAACCGTCAGTCCATACTGATAGAAAACTGGGTTTGTTTGTTGTTCGATGGGCACTTTGTGGTTTTGGAGTAGACATTCAAACTCAATTTACAATATTAATGAGGTGATAATACAATGTTTTCCATAACTGAATGAACAAGCTGTTCTCAGAGGAAGATAAGGATCACTCTTTGAAGCTGGAAAGGTGGCAGGGTCCGCCACATATAAGCAAAGCAATTGCTTACTCAGTTTATTCAGTCATAAAAACAAAGAGTTTGTTTATTTAGTGTGTTTAGGCATACAAAAAAATCAGTCAATGAAGACATTTGGATACAGTTTCTTCCCTCAGACTACACAGTGCACCTTTAATATGAAATGAAGGGAAAATCTTGCCCCACTCTGCTGGCTGACATCACGCCCTATTGTAAATAACTAACCACCATCTGTGTCGGCTGTCCGTGCAAACAAACAGGCATTCGTGGGGGTAACGACAGTGCGGTTAATAAACACCCACGGGTGCTGCCGTCTCTTCGCACGACGACGCGCGCCCGGCAGCGGTAAGGTGCGTAATTTCGGGGGAGCGTGTCACGGCTCGGACGCGCGCTTCTCTCCAAGAAGTAAAGTTGGAGGTTTTTCCTGCTCGTTAGTATTCACCACATTCACCGACAGATTACAGCATTTACATATGAAAAGAATTGAGCAGCACTTCAGCAGCACAACAGACACTTTGTGGCTTTCCGGGCCTCGCTGGACTGGAACAACTTTGGCCATGACACCCATCGACCGTTCCCAAAGTAAAGACCCCCGATCGGCTCGATCACGCTATCACGATGATGGCGGCAAATGTAACGACTGATGAAGAGAAAACCAAACACAAATGTTGCATAATGAGCCCCCCCTTATTCAAGTCGGTGGGTTGATGTGAGCTAGAAAAGTCAGTTTCCGAGAATAAATGCTGCAGCTGCATCAAGGTGGCCGGATTTAACCGAAATCACAACGGATATAGAGAGGTGGTACTTTCGAAATAAGAGCACCAAATGTTTCCAGGCAGCTGGGTCAGTCACTAAAACCTGTCAATACATTGCACATTTATTGACAAATGGCTTCGTTGATGTTTTGTTCAAATACATCAATAATGTCCATAGCATGTGCTGAGCAAGTGACAGTTGCTGTTATTTGATTAAGCTTATAAGTTATACTTTAAAGGTGCTATTCATGAGAAAGTTGGGAATGAGACTCAATAATCAGCTTTTCTTACAAATAGCACCTTTAAATGCAGTCTTGTTTATACACTCTGCACTCTATATAGATGGAGAGTTTCACTCATCATAGATAAAATGCATTAGATGAAAGTAACCAGGAGCGGATTCATTCATGTGATTCATTAAGTATAATACAGGCTCATAAGCAGAGACAGTCTCTAATCTCCAAGTATCATCAGTAATATTACTGTGCGCAGTTTACTTGAGATGCCTTTCAGGAGTTCTGGGTAACGGAGTTCCAATTTATCAGCCAGTAATGTGATAATGTTGCTGAGTCAAATTTGGGTACCAACCTGTTTTTAGTGAATAAAGGGTAACGATAAGCTACTTTTCAGACGGTATAAAGCAAGAGCACTGAGACAACTGTCTTACATTATATCACTCCGCCAATATTGATCATCACTTACATTACAGGCATAACTAGTTCCTGATCTAAATCAAGGAACAGAATAAAAAACATATATAATATGTGTAATTGCCATTTATTACATTATGAAATGGTCTTAATACATTTAAGGAAAATAAGTATTCTAAAGAAATCTTCATAAAAACAAGTATCATCTTACGTCTATAAGTTAAGTACCACTGAGGGTGCATTCCAAATTGCACTTCTTTTCTTTTTTTCCTTTCAGTACGTACTGCAGCTTCACTTACAAAGCACACACTGTTGCATGCAGTAGCCATACAATTGGGACGTACTACTTCGTCATCACAGTGCACCTTGAACTTTGACCCTCTTGCTCCTGTATCTGTCGCAGCCTCAGCACAACATTTTGGAGTACGAATGGAACGTGCTAACCCTGCGTTCCAATCCCCATACTACCATACTATTTAGGACGCCGGACAAAAGATTCAGAATGTCCCAATATGAAGTTTGTGAAACACAGTATGCCAAAAAGATGTCATACTACATTGTCATACTGCGCAGTGTGAGATATGTCACAAAAGTCATAATGTGTCATGCAAATATAAACACAGACGAGATAGCACAAACATAAGACTGCTCACTGACACCACAATGAGAGGTGAAAGCACATTTAGTGAAAGTACTACCTTCTTTGTCCACAAAATTTCATGCTATGGCTGCGACGGATGAAGGAGCAACAAGTTCGAGGTGCACTGTTGTGATGAAGTCGTACATCCCAATTGTCTGCATACTGCAGGCAACAGTATGTAATTTGTAAGGGCAGCTGCAGTAAAGCAAAAAGAGAAAGTGTGCGTTTCTGAACACATCTTAAACCTGTTTCTGGCATACTAAATAGTAGGGTAGTACGGGTATTTGAACTCCAAAATTCAGTGGTAAGGCAGCAACAGATATAGAAACGAGAGGGTTCTTATTCAAGGTGCACTGTGCAACCTTTGCATGTCTGCATTTTAAAGGTGCTATCTGTAAGAAACGTTGACTTATTCCCAACTCGTTCAACACTGAAGCTTTGGGATTGTAGGTTGGGTCGGATGTCATCCCAAAATGGAATTTTCTGACGAATCGGGAAACCCAAACCTAGATCATTATTTTACGATACACATGGCACCTTTAATTTAATTCAAAATTCTTGCTTCCTACTATTAGATCATCACTATCAACATTGTGTGCTGATAATTTAACTTCTGTTTGACAAGATTATGTGATGTAGGCCTCTAATAAATTATCCCTCTGATAACTGATTACATTCATTCATTCTATTGTTTAAAAACTGTTGCGGTTTTACAGATATACGACAACGTTAAGTGTTTATTGTGAAAGTTTTGATCGGAAGTCGTACCTTTTCCTGTCTGTCTTGACGCCGTCAGAACGCTCCACAGATTCCTCACTAAATTACTGCACTCGTTTATCAATCCCACCGTCGTTTTGCTCCCAAAACCTCTCAGAAACACCCTTTCCTCGATGAGAGTCAACCTTTGCTCTCTTTCCCTGACTGTAAAAGCACGTTTATCGACATTTATCATCACTCCTGTCACGGCTCATCTCGACTCTGGCGACATGAGACGACGGAGGAGCGTCCGAGTTAGCTAACAGTCGTGATAAAAGTGGCCAAAAGTTTTTGTCAGCGGTCGTGCTGGAGGTCGAGGCACCGGGTGGAGGTGGACTCTTACCGTGGGCCAGGCGGACCAGGGTGGGCAGACGGAACTTGCTGACCACCGCGTCCAACGGCAGCGCCAACGGGCTCCAAGATATCTCCGACAGGCTCGCCGACAACTTCTCCATCCTCCCGGGTCATCACGGTACCGGAGATAATGGTGATGGTGATGGCGGAGGTAACGAGGGTGGTGTCAGCGGCGAGGAGGACGGCGAAGCGGAGGAGGGTGAGGGTGATGATGATGGTGGTAGTGGTGGTGGTGGTTTAATGTCAAAGAGTTTCGCCATGTTTGAATGTGGGAGAGAGAGAGAGAGAGGGAGAGATAGAGAGGGGGGGGGAGCGCAGTCACAGTCGGTGCGCACGAGCGGTGGGAGGGAGCGAGAGCCCTCTCTGTCTCCCTCTGTCATTTATCAGCGTACACCCCCCCAACACACACACATACACACGCGCGCGAGAGCAGGGGCAGTCAAACTTTAATCTTCCACAGTTTGTCATCATTATGGAGGGGAGAAGATCAAACACATCAATCAGTCAAACTTTATTCATACAGCACCTTTCAGACAAAATCAAAAATCAATTCAAGTGATTGAATGAAACATGAACTCAGCTGTAAAGACTGATGCACATCTATATCAATAGAATGGATAGTTGGAATAAGAAAACATAAAAACAAGCAATATGAATTATGATAAATAAATAAAATGAAATATTGCAAGTAACATTTGCCTGAACAAATGTTGTTTCAGTATTTGACAGTGGTATTTTAACACAAATCTACGGGATATAGTACAAAGAATATGGAAATATATAACCATCAGTATTATAATACACTGCATAAAAGCCAGACTGAATAGATATGTTTAATATATATGGCTTTATATATATATATATATATATATATATATATATATATATACATATATATATATTTAAAAGTAAATGGACTTACATCTCTATAGTGCTTTTCCAGTTTATAGATAGAAAATCTAGATAAAATTAAAATGCTTGCGTAGTTTTAAAATGAAATGCTATGGTAGATAAAATGAAATACTGAGGTAAATAAAATACTGAGGTATCAAAAGGAAAAGGTAATGGAACATAAGGTGCAGCTGAAAGTGCTCTACAACACTTGTCACATTCACACACTGACGGCAGAGGCTGCCGTGCAATGTGAGGTTCAGCATCTTGCTCAAGGATACTTCGGCGTGCAGCTAGGGATTCAAACCGGCGACCTTCTGATTACTGGATGACCTGCTCTACCTCCTGAGCTACAGTGCTTACCACCAATATTTCCAGCTCCTCTCAGATTCTCCAGCAGGCTGTCGGAGCGGCTCAGATGTCGAGCCTCTTATCCGGGCCATTGTTTGATAATCTGACTCATATCATCATGTTTTCCTCATCAGTTATTGCACCAGTTTGTCCACAGAGGTACCCACCCACACACCTGCCTGAACAGTAGATGCAAGGACTGTTTGAGCAGGATTTCGTAACGTTTTCCGGCCGGCTGTAGGCTCGTTTTAACATCCCAACATTTTCATGAGCCCAGCAGCTACAGATGTGGTGTGCAAGCCGTGTGAATTTGATATTTTCGGGGGAACATGTGTGTTAACCCAAGATGATCAATCAAGCAATCAAACTTGATTTATACAGCATTTTTCAAGCAAATCAAATGTAATTCAAGACAAACAAAACAAAAATGGCTTTAGATAATGCATTCCCTGAAGTACAGTGCTTGTGATTTATGTACATGACTGTGTGCTATACCTTCCATTCACTACATTTGAAAGGCACTAAATGGACACTTTAGAATGTCATACACAAAATCAATATTCAGCTTAAATGTGATACATTGCAGTGGTTCCCATCAGCATTTCAAAAAGGAAACTTGAGGGTCAAGAGATGATTCACAGGACAGCAATGTAAAACTTACTTCTGCTTCAGAATGTTTTTTTCTAATTTTTTTTAAATTATTGAATAACAGAATACTTTGCTCTCCTCAGACCTCTCAAATGTTTACAGGTGAAACAATCCAAGAAGGAAAAAACTCTTTTTGGAGGAACTACTCATATGCCACACAATGAGATATTGTAGGTAAATATTGCTTCATTTTCAGATGTCATAAGCTAGAAAGTTTAGGAACCACTAGGTTAAACTGTTAATGCAGTTGTTACAATGTTGGCATCATTGAAAAAAGGTTCAAATGTGACAGGTTAATGTATTAAGAGAAATATACCTACTACCAGAGCAGTGAATCAGACTGGACCATCTCAGAAATACTTGAAGTACTTAAGCAATGTTTAAATATTATTTATGAATCTTTTTCACTTATGATAATTTGAGCACATTGGTCTGATTTGATTAAGATTTTATAAGAAAATCAAACTTCACCTTCTATGAGGGAAGTACTTTGTGTATTTAGAAATCTTGGCATGAAATCCTTGGCACTCGGAGCAGGATGGAGCTGTGACAGCTCTCCCAGACACTCAGATGAAGACATTTATTTCATGATGTAACATTTTGTTACAACATATATGAACGCCTACGCAACAAACCAGTGTCTCTACCGTGTCGTCAAAAGCCATCGATTCATCTCAGTCCCAAAAGAGCGACTCTACGAAAGACTACTGCATCTATGACATAGTCAAAGGACAGTCTTATTATTTCAAAAAATAATAGAAAAACAAAGATGTTTTTCGAGGCACCTGATTATGTTTCGGGGTGGATTTTATGTTTAGCTTTGACACAACAAATGAGACGCAACAGAGATTAACCTAAACTTCGATCTGTCAGGTGGTTTCGAACTAAACAACTTCAACTCCAAGTTCAGAATTTAAAATCGACATTTTAAACTATTATTAAAACATGCTTTGTTATAATAAAAGAGGTAACGCCATCTTCTGTACACTAGTGGTGCACGTGCGTGAAATATTGAACCTGTTCATATCGGTCCAATCACCAGCACACACAGACAATAGTGATGTTGTGGAAGCGTAATCACTTCATCCACCTCTTCACCCAGCACTAAACTTCTGGCCCCGGGCAGGACTCTGGCCGACTCACTCTCAGTTCAATGAACCAAACTGTAAACAGATACTGATTCATTTGCTATTGATTTTCACCAACAAACCGGTTGAGATGCTACGGTCCTTTGTGATACAACTTAGAGTGAAAAGTTCAAATTCAAAGTAATTTATACCTAAGTAACTGATGTTAAATATACATCTGGAAGCAGGAGTTCTATTCAAAAAGGGGGTTGTGTGTCAGATGGAGATTATCATTATCACACTGGCTCATGCCATCACAAATATTTGGTGAAATGTGTGATATCTGGCTTCCTAGAATCACCCACCACGCCCAGGCTCACCGAAGACCAAACATGGCAGCGCTGTGGCTTACTCTCTGGTCAATCAGTTAACATGTAAACTCAAACTGTGATTCATTGGCTGTTAATAGCTCACTCATTCATTCACAACTGCAAACAACAACAATGAAATACGAGGATACATTTCCCAAGGACCATGCAACCTGGACTGAACCAAAGAACTTTAAAAACTGACTATAGAATGGATTTATAAGTTTGAATATTGTTCATATTCCAAACTGAAACATCAGATGCACCATTAAGCATGACATTATCAGCGTTGACAATGTCAACTAATATCTCGTTGTGTCAAAAATGTCTGCATGTTATCTCCACCTCAGTAAACATCTATGTAAAGGCAGAAGCAACAAAATTATTGACCATTTTAAAGTGTTTGCACACCTCTTACATGGCCCAATTCCAAATTATCCCAGCAACGTACATTTGTAGTAAATTATGTAATATTTACAGATATATACAAATTATTTAACTACATTACTTTAAAATCAGATTTTTTTTTGCTATAAACAACCAAAATTGTTTTATATTATTCCACATTATGAAAACTTTAAGAAAAACTAAAATATGTAAGCTAATGTTTCAAAATGTGTCTCCTAACTCTAACTCTGATATATTTAGCAGTTTGAAGCACTTAGTCCAAAATCCAAGTATCTTTCAAACCTTTAAAAAATACCACTTTAAAATGTAAGTGTTTAAGGTTTTCCAGTCCTAGAAGGAACCCTTAATATACATATTAAAAATATATTAATTTTCTGTTAATCTGCTGCTTTTGTTATGAGAAGGGCTTCATGTTAATTCACATGCCGCTCTTTTGATTAACACATTTCCTTAGCAGCTTTTTCTGTCTGTAGTCACCACTGAGTTTTAAAAAAACAACTAATTTGGCATTGACTTATAAAGGACCAAAGTAAAAAATTAAAGAATGGACATCGATTAAATGATTAAAGGTTTGGATAGCAACTTTATTTGTTCCATATTAACAAAAATTCTAATATGAAGCTGAACTTCTGGACAAACGGCAAGGGAATTATTTGACAGCAGGAGGGGGGCTGGTCAGCATGTTGGAATACTCAATGGGCAGGCTCTGTAAAAAGAAAGGACCACAAAAAATTAACATTCAAACAGAGAGTGTTGAAACAATATCTTTCTAACCAAGCATGGGAAGACTAAAAATCTTCAAAATATCAGCCAGTAATGACCAGATTAACCACCTGTCAGTGACCTCTAGAGGAAAACATCTGTACTTGCATAAAATCAAGTTCAGTTTAAAGAAAAAACCCAGGTAGTACTGTAATATAGACTGTACACAGAAGTGGGACATAGGTAAAATTATCTAACATGATATATGCATTTTTTTTAATCTCATTATAAAGATATACATCTATATCTCTATCTTTCTATTCATCTTTATATGAAATTCCCATTGATGCTTGTGCTCACTCATTTGTAACATTGCCCACAGTGGCCAATATAGCCAGATATCAAGGGTCATTTTAGATATTTAGGGGGGGGCAAAAAAATAATACCACAACATATTAAAGTGCATTCATAATCGACACCTAAATTGCAATCTTTTCTTTATTTTGAAATGCCCTCTAGACAAAAGCCAGACTATGACATGGCCTATGGGTGTCCAAATTTACACCATTAAAGCACAATATTGCAATAAATATGACACATCCTCATCCGCTACACTGCTGGCTATACCTATCGTTGCATCATCTACAAGCACCCAAGTCAGAGTAAGAGCCCCGTTCACATTCCTTCAACTAGCGTAGCCATCTACTTGCCTACATTAATCCACGGATTTGTTCAAATAGTACAGATCTGCTAGTCAATGAGGTTGTGAAAGCTTGGAAACTAAACTAAGAGGACATTAAATACCAGGATGTCTAAAATTCATCTGAAAAGCTGATTGGGGTCGCATTCAAGATTGTTCAACATCTAAATTGTAAGGTCGTCTACCCCTAGGGATATCTATTGCAAAATCTGTTCGTAGACAAAACTATATCATCTCACAATATCATATAATCTTTGCCTTTCCCTGATTATTAAATATGAATAAACAGAATACAAGGTTACTCACTGTCCTTTACTGCCTTCTTGCCTGAAATAGAAGGAAAATGATATATTAGTTGCTTTAACTCATACCACAGAAACATGTTCATTTGAAAAACATCTCAGTTCATCGACAGCTGCTTACATTACTCATATTCAGCATTATCAAAGCCACTTATTTCAGTTCTCTTCGCAACTACTATAATACTTATGACAATAATGTAGTATAACAACATCATTATGATACCATATGTTGTTTGTATAATGGAATATATGCATTTTCAATTTACATTATGGAGCATTAAGTCTTGAACTCACCCCCATAGGAAAGTTTGTAGTAAGCATAGGTCATGATGCCTAGTCCAACCCATACCTCCTGGTATGCCTTGGAGTAGTATGGGCCCAACTTGGTCCACCAAGTTGTAAAAAAGCTTCCGGCCATCTGTGGAGACAGCAACAGCAGAGCATCAAAACAGTGGTTAGGCCACTACAAATGCTCAAACATCAAATAACAGTTTCTTTAAGTAGAGGCATGACTGCCAGAAAGACTACACCAAACTCCATTCACAATTCTACCAATTTACTGAAGTGTTGCTTTTAAGCTTATCTGACAGAATTACGTTTTTAATCAGCTTAAATAGTCATATAGTCATATTTTTTTAACAAGATACATTTAATGAACTATTGTTGACCGAAGCTGAGTATTAGAAACTGGTTGTATCATTCAGACAATGTTGTAAAGTGAACTTGTTTGCAGCCCTGACCCTCAGCTGTGATAGGCCTAGCTAATGACTTTGGCCACCTTTGAAAAACCGATCAAAAGAGGAGGTAGCTACAATGGCAACATCATTTTACTTATGTAATCTTTGCTCTTCGTGGAATAAGTACCATAGCTTTCCATTGGCACATTCAGTAGCATATCTTTCCTGAGGATAATGTTACGGTAACGTAGCTGGCTAGCGCTAATGTGCTGCTGCTAATATCACAACCTCGGATTTGCCAAAGTCAGTGGTAGCATTAAATGTTCAGATATACGAGCCGCTTAATATAATTATAAGGACATTCACACGCAGCCATATGGCAGACATTTATACTGCGTTCATTTAACTTTACAAGCGTATTAATTCAATGAATGAATGGCCCTGGTTGGCCGCATTAGTATCTACTCTATTGTAGAACCAGGAAAGAACGCTAACTAGCTTTAGCTAGAAGCTAGCTAGCTGAGTACACCTGCAAAAGTGGCACACACAACCATGGCGAATAGAGATGTTAGCTTGTTGTTGTGAGGTATACTACATTTCTGTGTTACAATTGAAGTTACTTTACCAACTTAGTGCAAACTCTTCTCTTACCTTTCAGTTTGTCACGCTGCAGAGAGAAGGTCAGGACAGCCGATGTTGCTATACGTCAAAGTCGTGGGGGACGTCTTCTTCTACGCTCCACTGTGTAGTGTTGCATCATGTTTTGGTGTGTAGCGCCACCAGATGGAGGTACACGGGTAACGTTTTTGATCTATGTGTAGTTATCTATTGGCTCCACCTTGAGGACAAAGCAGCTAATGTATGACATACACCATGATTTATTTTATATTGACACATTTCCATTAATTAAGAAAATACATTAATTACACAGTGCAGTCCATTGATAGTGTTAATAATTGCATTCATTGTATTTTAAACATCTCAGAATTGGATCTGATCTGATATTTTACAGCTTATGCCACTGAAATTACAATTTCTATCTGACAGTGGAAACATGATTTTAATCTTAATTCTGTCAAAAAAAAATGCCAAGAAGATGAATAATGGGGATTAAGGTAATTTAGGCAGTTCTCAAGATTCCTTCTATTAATGATTACTGTGCAAAGCCAACAGTATGTTTTCAAAACAGGTCTGATTTGGTCACCAGAAATACATTTATTGTGAAATTGGATGGATTGGTCATCTGTCACACATTAAAGGTAAGGAAGGCGATTCTGGGGAAAAATCGTATTCCCTGGTTGTCAAATATCAGTTTGGATCCGTATTTGGCTCTGAAATTCTTAACCAAAGCATCAGTAATTGACGACCCAGGCATGACACTCATCAAATCAATCTTTCCCCAGAGTACCCTTCCTTCCCTTTAATGTGTGAGGTAAGAGGCTGGAAATTGGTAAGTAAGAGTGTCTGGCTTTCATCTAGTTAGGTTTAGAGTTTGATGTCTCAAACCTGTTCACGCAGTTAAACCAGACACCACTTTACTTTAATCGTCACTCTCATAATCTGTGCTTTTAGTGGTCACGGACTATAATAACCTTCTAATGTGAAAATCCTCCCGCCTCACTTTCAATTTCAGTCGCACGCTCTAATCATGGTGTATTTTTTTTCAACTTGATGTTAGGTTATGCAGTTTGAGACTTTCCAAAGGAACAGTTCAGTTATCTTATATCCTCTTCTGCTCTTTGGTGCTTGTGCCACTACCATAACAGAAGGGAATTTGAGGTGAGGGTGCAGCTGCTACATGTATGTGGCACACAGACTTTCCACCAGCTCTGTCTGCTCACCATAGTGATTCAATAAATAAAACACTGGCACTGCTTTCAAGGGTAAAGGTGGTATTGTGTAACATGCCCTACTGTCTGTGCACCCTCTTTCACTCCATGTGAAACTAATAGATATTTAAATAAAAAGGGATTTTGGCTCTCGGTTTATTTTGAATTCAGTTAAAGCCTTAAGATATCGCTCTAACTCAATATGAAACTGACTCAGAAAGTCCCTGTGTCCTTATTTCTGTTCTGTTATGTCATTGCAGAAATACAAACAGAGACACTATCGTTTTTGTTTCCTGGAACATCAGTAACAAGTAAAGCTGAAAACAGAACTAATCCACAGTGGGCTTTGTGAGGACATGTTTTAGCCAAAGGATACTGAGTTGTATGTGCGCCTGCAGGAGTGATTCGGGCCTGCAATGAGCGTAGGCGGGACTCTCCACCCTTTTTTGTCCGCATGCTCCAATAGGCAAGAGGTACCTTGTTTCATTTATGAGCACCTAAAGGCCATGTCCTATTTGAAGGGACTCAACACAGTGAACCAGTGTAGACTTGTGCCAATATTAAAGGACACAGCTGAGGACATTTATTGTGCACAATCTGCTGGGTTCTTCATTGTAATGCAGTCAGCTGCATTAGCTGTCTTCAGTGACCACAGTCCTGCTACAGGTATGTTAAAGATCTGTGACCAGGCCGTCTATTTTTGTATATTTACATGATGGCAGTGTGAGGCCGGCTCTTTTCACAGCCCGGTTATTCCTCCTCTTTAAGCGCTTTGTTTAAATGTTTGCATGTGTCTACTTGCATCGCTGTGGTCATGTAAGGGTGTGGGGTGGGTGTGTTCTGACTGCAACATGACTAATCTGGCTGTGGCGGCAGCTAACTAAAATGTTTTGGACAGAATTATTCCTCTGTGTCACTGTGGATCTCACTTGGGTTGACAATTTTACTAATCCATGTCCCTTGCCCCCCCTCTGAGGTTGATCTTGTGTTGTGGTTGGAGACCACATGGCCTCAGGTGGAGCAGGGGAAGACGATGGAGGAATTCCATTGGATATTGACAACGTGCACATGCTCCTCCAAGGTCAGTCTATTCCTGTACTTTTGTAGGTGTTGTGACATGTGCTGTACTCGGGAATCGCAGCGGTGGCCAAATTATGAACTGTGTTGAGGAGATACTATTTCAATGTCTCTTGCATCACTTTCATTTGACATTATATGTGCTCTGAAGTCACAACCAAAAGAAGTGCTTAAAAAGTGAAAATGAAAGTGTTTGGTGGGAATGGTGGAGCTGCAGGTTTACTGTTTTTTCCAGCTTCCTACAGACCCACAACACTTACTTTCAAAATGTATTAGCACCAAACAGCTGTGACCTCAGACACACTGAGGACTTCATTTGTGACAGATTACAAACTTCACTCGGGAACATTTGTGCAGCTTCTGTCTTTATTTTCTCAGTTGAAAAAGAAAATGAATGACTTGTTGTTCGGCCCTTCCTGCTGAAATAGGAAAACCTGCTATGTTTGTTAGAGTCATGCCAAAAATCTTGCATGTGACTCCACCGCAAATTGGATGAAACAGTTGAGTTCCTGGTCAAACTGGTCTTTAACCACATGACAAACCATTGAGTCCAATGACCAGTTAAATTGGACTTCTACTGCAGAAGGCAAAACTGCTGTACAGTAATCATGTCATGATGGCTATAGTAATTAAAAATTACCTTAAAAGTCACTGTATTCATTGATCAGACTACTTTGCAAATCTTTTTCCTCTCTGTAAGCAGCGCAAATCTTAAATCTTGCCATCATCATGTGCGCGGAAAACAGACATTGTGATTGCAAGATGTGCAGAAGTTTGTCAGTATGGCTTGGCATTTATTTCACAAACACAAAGGAGTCTTCATGATAGTTTATGACTGTTGTCATCAAGTGTCATTCGGACAACAATGTCTTTGTTATGACAACTTGAGATTAACCAAGACAACACGACCTGCCATAAACATATCACAGCAGGCCTAATTATCAAACTTAAAGAAGCTATTGAGCTGTTAGCATTACATTAAACTGTCATATGTTGGCTGTCATAAGACCATCAGAATTGTGTCTTGAATCATTTTTCTGACCTCAACTACAGTGGTACAATTTGAACTCATCATTAAAACAGGGAATAAGTACCGAAATGATCTTGAGAGGTGTACTTGTTGCCAAAGTAAGCTAACTGCTACCTACAGTTAGCTGTAGTTAGTTAGCTCATTCGGCTTTGAAGCTACTGTAGCCCTCCTATTAGCTTTGTCAGTCCAGGTGTGCCAGGAGCCAAAACCCAGGAAGAAAACCACATTTGTTGCACCCTGCTGTCTCAAAGCAACACTCTATAAGGGTTAGGTTAACAGTCATAAACATACACAAAAACTCCATCATGTTCACGGCAAGTGTCAAGTCAAGGTTACGAGGCATCATATCGTGTGTTTCCTCAATATGTGATGCTTCAAGAACATGTGCTTTTAAACACAGCTGTGTTTCATTGTGTCCAGTACCGGCTATATATGTTCCTTTTTATATGATGATTTAACTGTGCATGAGGGAATATCAGACACAGACAATTTTGACAATGCGTGCCGATAAAGTGCCAGAGTATGAGAGTCAAAGAAGTTTGTATGGTAATTTAATTAAAATTGACATTACATTTCTCCACATTACATACTCTCACAGCTGTATTTGTGTTTTGACTGCCTGAGCAAACCTGTTTGTCTGATGCCGTCTTACAATGACCTAGAGCAGGACGTCATTACTGCTGTTTGTACTGGCCGTGTCAGGTGAACTGCCAGGTTAACTGGGTGGAGTGGAGTGATTAAATATTATCATGAGTTTCCTGCCTCGGCAGGCTCTTAAACAAACAGCAGACTCACTGAGTCAGATTCAGGGCTAAATCCGACCTGCACGTGTGAGTTCAGCAACCCGAAAGTTAGCCTGTGTGTGCTTTTCTGAGGACCTCAGACTAAACATCAAGCTCTTTCAATTCATTACTTACTGAACCTGTAAATAGTCTCAACAGATTGTTTGTGAAAGTGATGCAGAATCATATAATTATTGGCAAGATCTAAAAGTTTGTGTTGGATACAGCTTAGAGTATTCTTAAAAAATTTAATTAAAGTAGTAAATACTTTCACTCAATGCATTGAATGCAAAGTATTTCTAAAATATCCAATGGACACAGAAATGGCCTGTGTGTTCCCAGCTGATCATTGGCTCCACTTACTCTAAGTATCAATATACTGAATAATACCAAAACCACTTGCATATGTTTTTAACTTTCCTGTCACCTCCATGAGACTCTCATTCAGGAGGCCTTTATAATGTTATATATAGTAAGAGGTTCATGTTTTGGCAACAGAAGCTCAGGATTTTGGTCTAGTACCTCTCAAGAACCATGCATGATCAAACCCTTCACTGTGTGTGTGCATATGTCTCTCAGGAGATTCATTCTATCTGTGAGCTTGTCTCTGTGTGTATCAGCTGTGTGTGTGTGAGCGTCAGTATCTATGTCTGTCACTGTCCTGGAAACGGTCCCGTCTTGTAGCCAGATCCCAGCCAGGATTCTTACTTTAGCCTAAAGAGGAAGTCTGCCACTCGGGGTCGACTTGTATTAGCTCAGACAGTTATATATTGTAGCCTCTTCACTTATTATACATGGATTCAATGGCTATTAGTTATAAGCATGGAGGCTCAAAAATGTGATCAGTCCTCTGATGTCGGTGAGTAGTTTGTGGCCTAGCTGTAGCTAATATCATGATGATTTATAGATTGGTATAAACTTTACAGGAGCACATGCCTGACAGGAAAAGGTCAGGTTGCTTTTGAGGAATATACTCTAATGTGTTCTGTGCATTTGTTTACATTAGTTGGTGTTTTCATTCCAGCTGGAGTTTAAATGAGATTTAAAATGATGCATGAATGAGAATTAAAAAAACAACCATTTTATATCAAATGCTTTGCCAAATTTCAACTGTAAATTAGTGGAACTTTTGTATGAATTAGTATGCTGGACTGTATTTCCCTATTTCAAAAAAACAACAACATAAAGGCACATCTATACCTTTATATTAATAATAACTTTTAGTCGCAAGGTGTTTGTGACACACAACTACATGCATGTGACTATACTTAAAATGAAACTAAATAAATAAACAAAATAAGGAGAAGATGGGAAAACCCAGGGATACAGTTAACAAATTAAACAATGTCTGCACCTGTGTGCTACTGCCAGCACACACACGCTTCCAAAATCCACAAAGAATCATCATTTTTCTATTAAAACTATGTGTTTTTTATGTTGCAGCATTCCATGTCATTGATTTTTGTATCCAGCACTTCAACTGTGTTGATGCCAGTGATCATTAAAATGCAATGAATATAGATTACATTTTTTTTTGTCTGTTTCAACAGTGGAGCATGAACAGATTCAGAAAAGGACATTCACCAACTGGATAAATGCGCAACTCTCGAAGGTATGTTGATGCTGAGTGAGTGAGTGAGTGAGTGAATGAATGAATAAGCAAGAAATAAGCATTTATTAAGGAAAACAAGAAACTACCAGAACCTGATTTTAGTGAAAAAGACATAGACATGGCTTTTTATTATTTACATGGTTACAAGTAGTCAAACGTGTCTTGTTTTCACCAATTTCATTATGTTTGGGGGGGGAAGTGAATAATATTTTTAGATTTCATCTACAAGAGGTGTCGATGTGAGCTGTGTGCACAGGGTAGAAAAACACGTGTCGACCTCAGGTCTACACTCTGCATCAAGTTTCAAACAATACACCTGTTGACCTCTGACATAGATTTCTCTTAAGGTTCAGCAAAAGTTGTCATCTATATATTCCAAAACCTACTTTTAATTTGCCTGATGTCTCATGCAAAACCTAATCAGAAAGCTCATTTGATGCTTTTGCTTAGAGTTGAACTGTTTTCCAGTTTGCAACATTTGGAGTGAAGAGTGAAGCGTTAAAGTATAAAAGTAATGTTTGGGAGAGCTCTACCCAGGTAGAGTTGGAAAATGACATGACATCATGCTGTGGCAGAGCTGTAAATGATATGAAGCACGCTGCAGACATGCTGACTCATTGTTCACACGGCAGGGTGCATTGAAGCAGCTCACCGTGGATCTCGGTGGAAAGAGACCTTGAGCTGCTCGTGACGGTCGCCAGGAGTATAAATAGTGCTTCAGTGAAGCAGGACAGCATGTAATCTGAATCCAGCCACCTCTTCATAACCTCAGGTCCATATAACTCCTCGCTAAAATCACCGGTTCATAACCTGTCATCTGTTACAACAGTCCACTGACAACCCCCAACAAGAGAGACTTCCTTTATGTCTCGAGGACATCGGTCACCGTTTGTGACTTGGCCTAAAGCTTTTGACCTGGAAACTTTTAAATGCTCCCAACTCAGTTTCAGTTCAGTTTTGGATGGATTAATAGGCTCTGACCTTTTGGGTTTTGGGCGTTTTTGTGAAGCAGCATTTATAAAAAAAATCATGTCACTGCAAAATAATTGTTGATTGTATTGTTTCTCACAAAGTAGATCCCATTTCCCATAAACCCCTTTACTTCCTGTCACGCTGTTGTCTTCTGTGCTTTGCTGAAATTTTGATTTGAGAAATGTTTTCCTATCAGCCTTTCACTTTTTTGTGCCACAGGACATGGTAAAACCCTGAACAACTTCCTGTTTTGTACAAAATGATGCAACACATTACCCACCAAATAAACAGTGACCCAAGGATATTATATGGGTTCATTAACAGCTGTGTGGTTTGTTATCTAATTGGTACTTTTACTCAAAATGAATGTTATGTGATGATATTTAACAGTACTGTATGTTTGGACTTCTACATCAACAATTGAGGAGCTCAGATGCCTTTCTGAGCTCTGCTACTTCCTGTCTTGAGGTTTTGAGGTTTAATCTGCTTTGAATGTGCTCAATACCAACATCAGAAAGATCGAAAAATAGATAAACCTTCAAAAAATCACTATAACAAAACTGGATTGCTGTTTTGGAACCTATTTGTTGGTTTTATTAGTTTTACTAATTATGATTTCAGAATAGTCCTGTCAATTATTTTTAATATCCAGTATATTTGGCTTATTTTGCATTTTCTCGTCTGCCATCTGAGATCTAAAAAGATTTAGAAATGAACAGATTTTATACATTTGATTGTTATTTTAAACACACAACTTTAGGCTATGCTTCTGTGTTGGTATCTTAGCATCAGTACAGTCAGTCTCATCTCCGATTGTAGTAGACGGAACAGTTGAAGTTATTGCTGGATCATCACCTGAGCTCACCTGCTCCTTTATTTTGATGTACTGTGCAGCTGGACAGATAAACTAATAACAGTATTTGTGTGGTTTGTTACAGAGATGCCCTCCCTCATTTGTGTCAGACCTCTTCTCCGACCTCAGGGATGGGTCGCAGCTGCTCGACCTGCTGGAGGCGATGAGTGGCCAACGGATGGTAAGTTAGTACAATGTGCTAATTAATAGATTCCAATTCACTCCGAGAGATCTTTCATGAATAGAAACGTATTTCATAAGAGAAAGACAAAATGGCCCAAAAAGATGCTACAATGGGTATTAGCATCACAATAAAGCTGATGCTTAAATCTGTCTCCAAAGAAAAGACAAAGAGGCCGTGGGGTTTTCCAGCAGAGGGCCAACATCGAGACAGCGCTCAGCTTTCTCAAGAGAAAATCTGTAAGTTTCAACAGAACAAAAGCCCAAACAAACAAACAAACAAAGCAGGGCATCTGACTCTACTTGGTTTCTGTAGATCAAACTGGTGAACATCAACATCTCAGATATCATAGATGGGCGGCCCTCCATCATCCTCGGACTCATATGGACCATCATCCTCCACTGTCATGTGAGTACAGATGCTAAACTATTGCTAGCACATAACACATACTTATACTTTCGTGAAAGACAAGAAGAAACTACAGCAACAGCATCTTGTAATACATGATTTATAATGTTAAGAACATACGGATTAGAAATATATGAGCCATTTCAAAGATACTGATCATTTGATATACAAGATATTGTTTTATTCTCTCTGTTTTAGATCGAGGAGCTGGCCAACACTCTCTCCTTCAGCTCTCGTCATTCCTCCCTCGACTCTCTGTCCAGCCTGGACTCCTGGTCTGGCAGCCCAGTCCCAGCAAGTCCGGTCCCTGGAGGACGGACATCGCCTCTCCACAGACGCTTCAGAGTATCTGCCAAGAAAGCCCTGCTCATGTGGGTCAGGGACCAGTGCCAGAGGTGGTTGTTCTACTATATATATATATATATGAATGCTTGATATTAAATCTTGATCACTGACAACTTAACAGTTTTCTGGGCAACATTGTGGCACTGATCCTTAACAGGAGGAATGACAGTTAGTCCTAAAGCTGTCTTTGTCAGGTTTGCATGTGTTTCCTTAGTTTGCGTGTCTTTTCTCTTAATCAAACTTTGTCGTAGCAAAGTTCAAACACATGCAAAACAGATAGATAAGCTAAATTGCTTGTTGTTAGTGATGATAGAGTCGAAGCAATAACTGAACAATGACTGATGTTTTGCTATCACTTCAAGACTGACCGACTCAGAGCCTCTTAGGCACTTTCTTGTTCTTAATTTGTGTTTCTTTCTCCAGGGTTGGCTGCTCTGTCAGTGTGAGGGACTTCAAGTCAAGCTGGAGAAGTGGAGAGGCCTTCTTGGCCATCCTGTGCTCTCTCAGACCACAGCTGGTGGATCTTTCACTGGTCAGGTCCAGAAGCAACCAGGAGAACCTGGAAGAGGCGTTTCACCTGGCTGAGAGGGAGCTAAACATCCCCCGCCTACTGGAGCCGGAGGGTGAGGCCCATTCAGTGGTGACTTATACTGGTTCTCCGTATCTTTTAAAGGAGAAGGTGAAACCTGTTGCTACAGTGGGATAGTCAGGTTAAGCAAACTAACAGATTCCTGCTCCTACAAAGCCCTGAGAAAAAGTAATGTATTATTTTTCATCATGTGTGAACCTTTCTGTGTCTTTACCTGAACTTCAGATGTTGACGTCAAAGACCCTGATGAGAAGTCCATTATGACGTATGTTGCCCAGTTTCTGCAGTACTCTAATGACATGCCATCACCCGATGATCATCTGCAGGTAGGACATGAAACCGTCACTGCAGAACTGATTCATCTATAACTTCCCTTCTTGAAAGTTTTTTTTCCCTGCTGCTTCTCTTCGAACCCACAATCTCCTGCATGAAACAAACCTTTTCTTACCTTTTCTCCTCTGGTGCTTTGGTGCAGCTGTTTCCTCTGGTCCAGCCCTCTTTTCTCTCACCTGAGAACTTGTCTGCTCACTTCACCCCAGCAGTCGCAGTCTCACCAATACGTCAGGTAGCTGTACACTGGGCGAAGAAGTCCTTCTTCAGTTAATATTTATCATTCTTTCTTTCGATGTGTTGCATTGATGATGCAAATCTTATTTACAAACAATCCAGCTGCTGATTTTAAGATGGATTGCTGTCAATGCACGGGCCCTCTTAAAATTTCAAGAAATGTTTTTTGCTGATCTTTCCAAGGGTCAAAATCATTTTACTCTGAAACCTAGTTGAGGTAAACCCTTAGGTCTGTTTGAGTGTGGCACATATTCTTACATTTGTCCACTGTTTTTTAACCTAGACGAAAGTTATTAATGACAGTTTGAATTTTGAAAATGCAGGTCTCTCCAGGTGAGCGTGCGCAAGAGGTGACTTGCTGGCTGCAGCAAGCTTACGAGGAGCTGTCCGAGTCGCAGACAGCTACAGAGAAGTCAAGCTTTGCAGAAAAATACCAGGTAATGAAGCAGAGGAGGAGCTGAGAGAAAAAAACACTGATTTGTGTCTGCTTTGTTGTTGTTGTGCAGCGATTTCAGGGTTTTGATTTTAACTAACTAAAACATAATTAAGTATTCATAGATTTGACATTTGTGTAGTCACTGTTGCCTCAAACATTTTTATCTTATTTAATTTTACCATCCGTAAATTTATTTTAGTCAAAATGAGTCACGTTATTCAGCTTGAGCTCACTCTAATAACAATATTCCTGCATAAAACCTCTGCATGGAGCCATTTATAAACTACCTTTATACTTAGCTGCCATTCTTGAGTAAGAAAATTGATTTGCCAATGATTCAATCTTAAATTTGGTTACAACTTGTCTTCGAAACGTCAAGTGTCTGATACCTATTGACATGGTTTTTGAAGTTTGAAGTGTATTTGGATCATTAGGTGTTTCAGAACTTGGCTGATTCCTTCACTGAGCAGAGGAAACCAGTGATGACCCTCCTTGCCGCCATAAGACGCCGTCCTGAGATGAGCCAAGAGCAGTGTGCTCTCAAGGCAGCATGGGATCGTTTAGAGGAGGAGGTGAGGAAATCTACTGTGGCTAATAAGCAGTATGGTCAGACACCGCGACCAGCAGCTTTTTAGTCACTTAAAGTCTTGATCATTTACTGCCTCCTTTGCAATTTTTAAACATGTTTCTTGTGTTTTGCGTTTGATGCATTTGTCTGTCACTTCCTTTATCTCCAGATGTGTTAGGCTCATTAGACAATGTAACAAGCGGCAGGTTTGTGCTTATACCAGGTTGTTTATGTGTGTGTCATTCCTCAGCTGCAGAGACATAAAACAGACCTGGACTTGAGCCTCCCTCCTCCCCTGGACTCAGTTGTCTTGTGGCTGCAGCGAGCGGAGGCAGCGCTAACAGAAGTGGGAGGAGGAGGGAAAGATCACGCAGATGCTGCCAAAGAAGCAAGAGTTCAACAGGACACACTAAAGGTTATATATTAATTTGACACTGCAGGCACTGTTGTTTCTCATTTTTTGTCCTTATAATCTTTGCCGTTTTTTTCTTCAGACTTTAATTAAGGAGATGAGCCACCACGTCAATATCCTTGATACCTACCGCAACATGGATGACTCAGGAAATGTAGTAGTGCCACTGGAAAAGTTTGATGAGATAAAAAGACGGTAGGTGAAATAGTTGTTCAACCTCTCTAATTAAAAATGTGATCAAAATTAAATCCATAAATCTTTAAGTTTCTATTAAATGTATCTGCAGTTCCGCTCCTGTGATACACTTACGTAACACATTCACACCTTTTTTGTTTATAAACAGTTTAACCGATATCCGACTCACTGCCAAGTATCAGGGGATTCAGTTGGAATACCAGGAATCCCGTCACACCGTTCTGGATCTCCTGGGTCGCATCAATGATAAGCTTCAGACCTGGAAAGCTCCCTACAGATCTCAGGAGACAGTTCTTGTGCTTCTGCAGGACTGGCACGTAAGTATCTGAAAGAGCTAGATATAAAACCTTGGAACACCAGTTCCAAAAACATACCAGTGACATAATATCAAAGTTGAAAACATCTGAAGTGATGACCTCTGTTGGTTTGTTGTCTAGGACACAGTGGAGCGGCAGGGACTGCTTTTGATTCTAATGGACGCTCTCCAAAACCTGAAGGAGAAGGCGAACACTTACACCAGTAAGGCAGCGCTAGGTATGTGCAAAATGTGTTTGTTCTGCAAGCACAAAAGCTCAGTTTTATCCTTTCATGAAGATTCTTTATTCTCAAAAGTCAAGACCTGACCTCCACACACTCTTCGCTCCACCAGGTGAAGGTACCCAGCGTGTCACTCGTCAGGTGAAGGAAGCAGAGAGCGAAGCTGAACTGGTTGCACAGGCTGTGACAGCTGTCAGGGGGATGATGGAGAGGGTTGTGTCTGCTTGGGAGACCTACAACAACTGCATCACTTCCCTGCAGACGTGGTTGGCACAAAAAATACATTCACACACCCAGTCTCCCGCTGCAGGAGCGCAGGTAATCTCACCTTTGTTTGGGATTTTTGTCAGTGAATGAAAAAGATTCCTTTATGACTCTCACTATGAAGTCTAGCGTGAAAGCTGCACCAACCAATGTTATTGTGTTAGATTACCTTATATCCCCTTGATGGCTGCAGAAGAGAAGCTTTGCATCCACCTGATTTTTTTTTTTTTATCTTGGTTTGGTTTTTGGTGGACTGGTTTCTGTAGGGCATGAGTGAGTGGACGTCATGTCAGGCTAAGCTAAACCAGGCAGGGAACTTACTCATCGAATTGACAGAATCTTCAACCAGCCTCGCTCTGGCTGAGCAACTCAGCAAGGTCAACATGCAGTGGGCTGAATGCATGAAGAAGACAATGTTTGTAAGTATGCATGCGCTCACTATCCTTCTTAGATAGTGTTGCTGTTTTTCATTTGAAGCTTTTGCTTTATATATATTAACATAGTCTTTAGACATGAGAACAACAGCACATAAACACATAAATACAGATTGTTCCTCATGACGCACATCTTTCTTAGGAAGTATCACCAGAGCCCAGTGTCGGTCCCCTGTGTTTTCAAATGGTGCATTCACTGACCCAGGACGCCAGCCAGCTTCTGAGGCAGCCACTGGATGTGGCCTCTGTCCCACTGAAGGCTAGCAGACAGAAGCTACAGGTTGGCAAAGTTACAAGTGGATGGATGGAAATAAACAGAAACATATAGACACAATTGTTAAGTCTTTCTGTGCCCGAGCCAATCTCTCTTTATACTTTCTTTTATTAGCTACTGAGTAAGAAGATGGCCGACGTTGACCTTTCATCCCTCAGTTCATCCCCAGACTTTCAAACAAGCCACATAGAGAACCTCATGCAAACTCTCCCACAGGTACTCCGCTGACTAACTTCATTTTCCAGTTTTTGACTATGAATTGTTTCAATTAAAACTTTTCCATAAGATGAGTTATGCTATTATTGGTATTATTTTGTAGTATGACAACAGAAGGATAGGCTTCACTCCTAATTGCTTGTATATGTACATTAGATGCTTGCTGAAGCGGAGAGGAGCTGTGGAGAGCTGCAGAAGGCTGCGTCCCGGCTGGAGGGCCATCTGGCTGAGCTGGATCACTGGACCACAGACGCCCAAGACTGTCACCAGCACCTAAGGGAGAAAAAACACAGAGGACGCTCTGCTGTGGAATCTACAGCCAAAGTCAGCATATCACAGCTTTCCGCACCTTCTTTATTTTGTCATTTAAGACATCGCAAGTTATCCGGGAACCTGTTTCAGAAAAGCATTTGTTAACATGGATATAACAAGTGATGGCAGAGTTACAATTTGCAAATTACTCTCAAATTGCGGATACAATTTAGAGTCATGTTTGGTTTAGCCCAATAAAATGAAACATCTGTGTGCAGATAATCAAATATAGGCTATATAATCCTTTCTAGGTCCTGGTCTCCCGAGGCTTGCAGCTGGAGAGCCAGGTTGTTAAGGAGGGACAGGATCTGCAGGAGCTCGTGGCACAAGTACAGAGAACGTCTCCTCTGCAGCACCTCAGTACTTCTGTCATGCAAGATAGGATCTCAGAGGCAGTCTCTCACTGCCAGGTGAGTTAGATCAATGTAAATAACCCTTTCAAGTTCTTCAACACTTCAGTGTATATGAGACAGTAACATTTGTATATGTGTTGTTTTTTCAGGAGATTCTCGGGAGGTTTGGTTCCCTTGGGTTTCTGCAACACGTTGAAACAGCCGATCAGATGCAGACGCAGCCACAGTCGGGTTTTTTGGTTGTGGCCAGAACCAAACATGTTGACCCGGTTGGAAATGTTATGCTGCAAGCTCAAGACCCAAATCAGGTTTCAGCTGAGAACCCATCTCAGACACCTCAACAAAGAGCAAGAGGTCTCCAGGATTGGCCTGAAAAGCAGCACATGAGCACACAGGAGGAACCATCCATTGTTCTACCACATGTTCAAATCCAGATGCTGCCTCAGCGTTTGGGGGCACCAGGATGTCATATTCACTCTCCTCCTGCTCAAACTGTGAAAGAAGCGGTGCAAATGATCCAGCCACAGTCACTTTCTAGATCACACACTCAAGTTTCAAGCCTGAGTCAAAGTGATCAACTTCAACCTGCTTTAACCCAACCTCCTGCTGGATCAACTGGTCCAAAAAGTCCAGTTCCTGAGGAAAAGGAAAGCTCATCGTCCCCACAAATCCACATGTCAAAATCCAGATTAAGACGGCAACCAAACAGCCCACAAAGTAATAAAACATCTCCACAGCCACCGGTTATGGTCCGCAGTGAAGTTCATTCAAAAGCCCAGTCGATGGCGAGGAGCAGACTGGAGAAGGCCCGGTTCCGTCTGCAAGGTCGCATCCAGCAAGCCATCAAGTTATTTGGTGGCAAACAGATTTCAGAGTCACAAGCCAAAAGGAAACAGGTACAGATTTAAATATTTTGGATATAGTATTATTTATTCATCATGAGAAAAGTCAACAGCAAAAGTAAATGAATTAATAGTGATTTACCCCGAAAAAAGGAACTTTGCACTTGCGAATCAGTGTTAATCAAAGGGTCTATAAAGTTGGCTTTGCACCCACTTGTTGCTTAAAGAAAATGCTTTCATGCTCAAACATCCAGACCTTTGAAACTCAAAAATGTAAATCAGAATTGGGACACATTTTTTAAAGGTCTGTGCTGTTTTGCTTTGCACAGCTGCCGTTTTTGTCCGTGTATGTTTGTCCAGTTTCGTGTCTTTCTGTGCAGAGAGCTTTAAAGATTCTGCAGCCTGCCATCCTGGAGGAGTTCCTGGTTGCAGTGGAGGGTTTGGGAGCCTTTTGCACTGGGCCCAAACTCCAGGACTTGATGATCCTGTCTGACTCAGTCAGAAAGCAGTGGGAGGTACGACAGAGACTGTACACAGAAGACTGTTGCGCCCCTTAGAAGGGGTTCAGTCACCTCTGTCATAAAGAAAAGCTAAAAGGAGCTTTTGAACCAGTCTAAAGTCTTAATCGTACAACCATACACTATATTCCCGAAGTTTAATCTGTTTTATTGTCCTCAATCTTACTCTTAATACAGTTAACACCCAAACACATTTACTTACAGTATGTTACTTTCTGGCTTATCCTACCTGTAACACTGTAGTTCACCATCATAACTCATAACATAACCCATTAAATTCAGTATTTTTCTGGTTGCCTTCAGCTTTAATAGCTATGATATACCATGATAACTTATCACTTACATGTTTCTTAAGTGTCTTGTTCGTGTCAAACTCAGGATGTACGCGGAGAAATGGCGGCCTATGTTCCTGTCTTATTGTCTAAGATCAGAGAAGGAGAGCAGTCTTTATCCGTTGTGCGATGTGAAATGCAAACTAACCCTCTGCATGAAGCCACTGACCAGACTGACCTTGACTCTTTGTTGCGACAACAGGTATCTGCATAACTCTGTAACATTCGCATTAACATCTAACTGCGTCGTGCAACAGACTGTATGGGTCTGGGAAACGTTAAGATAGCTAGACAAGAAAGAAACTTGATTTTAGTCATTTGTCTCCCAGGCTGTCATGGACGAAGCTGCAGCTGCTGAGGAATGTGTTGAAACGCTCCAAGAGCTGTGTGAAACACTGACGCCAAGTGAATCCTCCTGCCTGGAGACAGATCAACTGAGGGAGTCAGATGAAGCACAGGAAACACAGCCCGGTGACACAGCGCTCCCATCTGACTGGTAAGATAATGCTAAGGTGGGGCAGCGTGAGGTGTAATGCATTAAAAGTCAACACATTTAAAGATCCACTCCACTCCACACGTCTATTAAGGCATATAAAAACAGTGTCTGAGAAGGTTTTTGGTGAAAATCATTAAAAAAGTATAACCGCATTCAAATCCTGATTATGGTCACATCTCCCACATTGTTTAATTGAAGCAGACAGTTTATTTATTAACCATTGTCACGCTGAAATCCTTCAAGTCTATTAATCTTAATGAGCTGCCTGTAGGACTGAGTGGTTCTAACCGTCCACCATCGACCTCCCACTGATGAACACTTCTTAACTCAGCAGGGGGCAGCAGCTCTGGGGAAACACCCCGCTGAGAGCGACTGGCATGTCGGCTGACACGCAGCAACAGAGCAACAATGTCCCACATAAACAAAGCACGGACAGCCCGCAGCAAGACCCGTCACCTGTGGGAAGTAGCGGTGTCCCAAAAGCGAACGAGGGAGAGCTCATACAACACAGCGGCGGTGGGTCAGTGAAAGATCTGAAGCCATCACTTCGAGCCAAAGAGCAGTCGCTGAAAGTTCGTCTATTGCACATCGCAGGGGACAGTCAACAAACCCAAGCTCATATACAGGTATGAAGAGGGCTTTTATTTAGATTCTCTTAATTTTATGAGCTCTATAAGGTATTTCATTGCTTTTAGGGCTTCAACTAACGATCATTTTAATTATCGATTGATTTGTCAATTATTTTCACAATTAACTGATTGTTGAGTGACAGCGACATCTTCAAATTGCTTCTTTTGTCCATCCAACACTGCAAAACCCAAAGGTTCTTCACTGACCGTCATAAATGACTCAGAAAAGAAGCAAATCGTTACAGTTAGTAAGCTGGAATCAGCAAATGTTTGACAGTTTTGCTGAACAGAAATGACTGAAATGATTAATTGATTATCAAGACTGTTTTTAATAAACTAGAATCAACCAACTGTCAGAACTTATCGATTTGTCAGCTCTGAGTTTCAGCTAGAAACAGCGATCAGCATTTTTGTTGACCTACCAAAGACGTGAGTGGTGGATCAACTTTTCTTTGGGTGTATCATGTGCTTCAGTTTTGTTTAACAGGCTCAGCAGTAGAAAATGATAAAAACGAATACAGCATATGACATAAAATGTGTGCTTTAAATTAAAGAAAGAAGGGAAAAGCTTTGCAGCCATCACTTGGATGCGCCCTTTTTTTAAAATCCTTGACAACAATGTCTGTGTGCATTTGGCCTCCTGCGGGATGTTTAAGAAGACGAAAAAAAATAGAAGAGTTAAAGTTGTTAGTAACCCTTTCTGCCTCTTGATTTTCACTGCAAGCCAAAACCTTACTACAACCCGATTACTATGTTGGGATGCTGTGTTTAACATAAATAAAGAAGACTTTGATAATCTGATAATCCTTTTTAACATACACTCGATTGAAAAAGTGCAAAGACAATATATTTAATGTTTTACCCCATCGATCCATTGATTTTTGTAAATATATGCTCATTCTAAATTTGATAACAGCAAAAACATCAAAAACAAGTCACCAGAGACTGGGAAAAGTTGTTAAATGCTCCAAAAACACCTGTTTGGAACATTTCCTAGGTCAGCAGTGTCATTGGTTACAGGTGATAGTATCATGATCCTCCTGGTCAGAAAAGAACTCGGTTTCATTGGCTGTGACTGACCTGGAGAAGTCACAGCACCAGCTGCAGGGCACTAATCCTCTGTAATTGGATCGGCACGCTGCTCCATCTTTTCCTCTGTTCTTCGCTCAGCTG
This sequence comes from Diplodus sargus, assembly GCA_903131615.1. Taxonomy (NCBI): domain Eukaryota; kingdom Metazoa; phylum Chordata; class Actinopteri; order Spariformes; family Sparidae; genus Diplodus; species Diplodus sargus. Next base: position 650,169 of record CAEMYA010000289.1, on the reverse strand, counting down.
TTACAATCCAACTCTCCCATCTCTCAGACGGTTGTCAGAGGCAACACTGTGGAGACCAAGCAGGAGGCAGAGTGGACCGTCATCAGAGAGACAGCCGCCCCTCCACAGGAAGAGCACCCCTCCGTACAGGAAGCACTGGAAAGGTGTGGGCTAATACTGCTTTCTTTCTTTTTTTTTTTTTTTTTTTTTTTACTTTTTTGCTTTTGTTAAAAGAACTGACAGCATGTGGAATTAAGTTTTAACTTGACATAATATTACAGTAGAGCATAATCCAGAATAGGGCTGATATTCAGTTTTGAGAAACCTTTGAGGAACATCTGGTTCAGCATCATCCTGTCAAATCGATCGTTTAATTTTTTTCTGAACAAATATTTACATTTCATTGTGGGTTTACAATGTTATTGACTTTGTAATTCATTTAAACAACAATATTATGCCACAGACATAACAGTCTTCCATGGTCCATATTATCACTGTAGGGAAATAAGAATAAAAGGCACTATAGTGCCATGAACTGGATGTCACAGATTTTGCAGCACGCTCTGTTCCCATGTAGCCTTTCAGTGTCCGAATGAATCAAATGTTCAGTTCAAACAATGTGTAACTCCTTCATTATAGGTACAGAAAGTCCTGCTCCGAGTTTCAATCTCAGCTTCAGAAGAACAAGCAACATTTGGAGGAGTTTATTTCGGACCCAGTCACCATCTCCGCCTTGCAGAACCACAAGAGGCAACTACAGGCAAGTTTAAACGTCATTTCAACACTTAACATTCATCTTAGGATATGTTTTGATCCATGTTTGGAAATGGTGCTCTCAGTGCAGAGTGAGCTTGGTGTCACTTGTATTTGCATTTCTACAACTTAAAACAAAATAGCTGTTAAACTGACATCTGTTCACAAGGTCAAACTTCACAATATCAAATAAATGCTGTGATTCTTTGAGAACAGATTTTAAAGCAGGCATCAGAGGCGCTATGGTTTGAGTTTGAGCTCCAGTACGCCCAGCTGTCCCAGTGCTCCCATCTGATGACCACAGAAGATAGGAGCAAAGTGGAAATATTCTGGGAGCAGCTGACTCAGCAGTGGAGAGGCCAACAGATGTGCCTACAGAGCAGGTACAGTACATCTTTCAGATTAATCATTTAGTATTGACTCGACAAACAAACGCACATTTGTAACACTGTTCCTTGTTGGTCACTTTGTAAAAAAAATACTTTACCACAGGTGTTTTTGACTGACAGATACAGTACAGCAGTCCCTGGCCATGTACGAGCAGTGTTATTGGTTTTAATCACTAACCCCATCAAATGTATTGCACAACTGTAATACAGGTATAATACATGATGTTTAAAATGTTTTGGTGAGTTCTGCATTTAGATTATCCAAAACGCTTCAAACAATGTTCAGACCAGGAGAGAATCTGTCATTTTGCTTGAGGTAATAGTGTATTTCGTTTTGTCATCTGTCAGTATAAGTTCTAGGGAAAAACATGATGCATCAGGGAGAGGAAGGAAGTCAGCAAACATGACTAAACATAACGTGAATAAAAACTTAAAAACATGACCACTTCTGTGAACATTTTCAGCCATTTAAGAGTTTGTTCTGGAGCTTTCAAAGTTATTCCATGATCCTTATCAGCAGATGGAGTTAACTAACACCATCCTATCCTAACAAGTTTCTTTTACCTTTGTTGGTGTCAGGATGACATCTGTAGAGAATACTGCAGACCTGATGCAGTCTGCAGAGGATCAGATGGAGATGATCACAGAGAAACTCGACCGGATCCTCAGAGAGTCCGTGGACATCTCCTCCTTCATCTTGGCTGATCCTACACTGTTGTCTGATTTAAAGGTACATCCAAGCTGTTTTCAAACAATTAGCACTTTCTGTCAGTAAAATATGCACATATTAATCATAAACCCCTCTTGTGTTCCCCAGGAACTGGACGACAGACTGCAATCAGAAATGAGAAAGCTAACAGAACGAGGCTCTGAAGAGGAAACACAGGGGCCAGACGCCACATCCCCCTCACTCGTCTGCCTGGCTCTCCACAACAGTGTCCATCATCTGGAGCAGCTCCGACAGCGGCTGGAGAGAGTTCAGTCAGCTGCCCAGGCTCTGGATCACTTCCTGGCCACAGTGAAGGAAGTCAAGGCTGATATCCCAAAACTGCTGGCAAACCAGGACCCCAGCAGACAGCAGAACGATGCAGACTGGGAGCAGCAGAGACACTCTTGGCAGGCAGCAATGCAGCAGAAGTTGCAGACTGCTGCGGAACAATCTGATAGTGTTGACAGCACTTTAAAGGCAGCGGGGATGACTCTGACCATGGATGGTGCAACAGTGACGTGCCAGGATGTGTTGACATCATTGTCCCAGCAAGCCGTGGATGTGGGAAAAGAGCTGATGAGTGTCAGGAGGAGGGGGAGAAAAGATGAACAATTTCCAATGGGAAAGGAGCAGACCCAGGAGTTGAATCCTTTGGAAATAGGTCAGATAAAAAATGGGGATGATTCATCGCGGGAGCAGCAGCATCCAACTACAAGTAGGATGGAAGAGGAGTCAGGGATAGAGGCCGATAGGAGTAGGCTGGCGGTAGATACAAAGACACAAAGGGAGGAAGAGGCTGAGACATGGAAGTCTGATGGGGGTCTCTCAGAAGACCAGAGAAGAAGGAAAAGCAGCCAAGTCAAAAAAGAGGGAGAAGAGAAGGAGAGTTTGGTCCGGAGGAGAGGTGCCTTGTTAGGCACACTGAGGGAGATAAAGGAGGCAGCTGAGCAGCTGAGGTTACAGGAGCCCACCCTGCCTGCTCTGCAACAGAGGTACAACACTGATCTGGGTCATAAAACACATCATTCTTAGTACGGGTGAACAATTAATCAAAAATATTATTGAAATTGTATTATATTATACTCCCCTCGTCTATAAATGATTGTGTCCTCCTCTGTAGGACACGTGCCTTGACTGAGCTGAAAAGTCGTCTTGCTGGCCACCTCGCAGAGCTGCAGTACATACGAGATGCTTCTTCACAGTCAGAAATCCCCGATGTGAGTCAAACCCCAGAAATGGAGGATGTCTGGGAGGAAGTGACAAAAGCTGTAGCTGAAAGGTAAAGAGAGCAAATTCACTCCTTTGTGATATTTGCTGTGATGACTTATAGTTGTTTGCTGAGTTTGTGTTTGTCACATTATTTATCACATGCAGGCTGGAACAATGTGATACCCTAACAAAGCTGCTGAAGAGGTTTCAGAGCATTCGTGGTGAGCTGAGCGGTACACTGCAGAGGGCAGAGAGTACCATCAGTGAACAAGCTTCCTACATGGGGAGAGACAACCTGCACAGACTGCAGACTAAGGTACCACCGATAAATTGAGAAGATGAACGGATGCTACAAAAACGAAATCAAAATCATTTCTTTGTCCCTGGTAAATTGTTGACTACTCCGTGTGTTTCTTAGGTCCAGGAAGCAAAAGCAGAGCTTGCCAACCTTGGTGACGGCATAGAGGAGGTCCGCAGTGTCTGCAGGCAGCTTCACACTCATTTACGTCACCTCCCAGAATGCACCATGGTCCCATATGAGGGTGAAGCGGATGCTCTCATGGACCGCTGGCTGGATGTGAGTTCTGTCACTTTAAGGGTGCTCTATGTTGTGTGTGTGTGTGTGTGTGTGTGTGTGTG
>CAEMYA010000289.1:627370-644576 GCA_903131615.1 Diplodus sargus | reverse complement strand
AGCAGTCTCCTCTGGTGGCAGAGAGCAGCAAACTGCTGCAACGATACAACAACTTTCAAACAAACATTCTGCGTGGCTCCAGTGAAAAGCAGAGCTCTCCGAGCAGAGATGTCAAAGTGTTTCAGACTCTGTCAAAGTCAATTCAGTCCTGTGGTGGACATCTGGGACAAGTTGTTGACTCTCCGCTTGGTGAAGACCTCGGCCTCCGCAGTCCCGTGGCACAGAGACTCCACAGTGCGCAAGTAAGAGAACACACTCAGTTTCACTACGTATCTGACAAATCACCCATTTTCACCCAATTTTCTAACAATGTGTTGTTAGCATCCACTTAAAGTCAGTGACAGTGAACACATTTGGGACACAACAGGTCTGGTCATTGAAAGGATACTTGAGCTCACCTAATAGGAACTGTCAGACAAAAAAAAAGGTTGAAAACCACCAGTTAATCAAAATAAATGATAAGCTGTCTGATTTCGACTTGGTGTCCCTGAAATGTCCACAGGGTGTGTGTTCCTGCCTCGAGGAAGGTGTGAGTAATGAGGAACATTTTGGCCAGTTGCTGCAGGACTGCCACCACAAACTGACTTCCCTGCAGGACAGGATGTCAGCCTGTCAAGCTCCGACAGAAAGCTCGGCTGGACTGATCACAGCATTCGAGGTGAGGTCCCTTAAGTAAACTGATGCAGTTAATCATGTACAAGCTCCCTTACATTTCCACTCACCAAGATAAAAGACATTTTTAAGAGGCCACCTATATTGTATTTCTGTTTATCTCTCACTTCTTCACTTTGCAGGCTCTGCTACAAGAAGTTGCAGACGTAGATAAAGACCTTTTACAGATTGAAACACTCAAGGACTCGGTCGCAGCCAGTTCCACGGCCGAGGCACCGGCCAGCTTCTCCCAGCAGGTCGACAACCTCCAAAACCACAAGAGGGCGCTAGACAGCAGCATCAGAGAAAATCTGGCGCTGCTCAGAGACAACGGCAATCAGGGAGCTCGCCAAGTGGAGGAAGAGGTCTCCTGTGTACAGACTGCACTGAAAGACCTGGCTGAAAATGTTTCAAATCTGTGTGAGAACCGTGGAGCTTTGCCTGATATCAGCCAGCTCAAAGTGCAGTGGAGCACAATACAGGTATTGTTAAAAAATAAATAAAAAATGTTGCTTTTCTCTGAGTAAAAGTGTAGCAAGTTCACAGACTTATCCACACACTCACAGTGTCATCATTTATCTCTCTCTCTTTCTCCTTCTCTCTCTGACTCTCAGGACTGTGATACCAGGCTGACAGAGTTGGCTGTAAGCGTTTCTGCCCTGCAGAAAACTGGAGAGTTGAGCATCACACAAGAAACACTTCCCACAAGTGCCAATTTGTCTGTTGAAGCAGTTGCAAAAGACCTTGACAGGTATTTAACCTTGTTTCAAAACAGATAAGTCGCATTCTTCACATTGAGATTGTAAAAAAAAACAGCTTTTGTAACCAGTTGGCCAACACTACAACGATTCTCAGGCACTGGCATAAGTATAGTTAACAAATAACAGCGTGGCAGAGAAAATGTGATTTCTTTACATAGATGTTTACATTTTGTGAAAGGTACAGGAACACACGCAAGCTCAAAATCGAATTGTTTCATTATTCTGTCTCTTTCTCTCTCTCTTGTTCTCACTGCAGCCTCAGGTCCATTTGTGAACAAAAGAAACAGGAGTGGGCTGAAATCACTGCTAACAGGGTGAGACAGGTCGTCAGTCAGCTGCAGAAGCTGAGCCAAACAGTTCATGATGAACCATCATCCCTCAGCCAGGTAAAACAAACCAATGTGTCTGTACATTTTTCTGTTAATCCCTTTATTAATTAACAGAATATTAACAAGTGTGCTTTGTGCTTTATTTATCAATCTTAAAAAAACTTTCTGTAAATTTGTGCACTTTTCATTACGATATTTGATGTCTTTACAATATATTTTGATGAAGCCATGATTTCAGCCAAAATACTCAAACAAAGAATCAACTGTTATTAAGAAATTAAATCCCATTCATTCAATTAAACACAAGGATTAGGCTGACATAAATAAAAGTGTCATGAGATAGCTTCTGTTGTGATTTGGTGTTATATTAATAAATTTTACTTGCCGAGACTCATTATATACTTTTACTATTGCAAGAAGTAACCATGAAAAAGACAATTATTAACTTTATAGTTTCTCTTTTTATTCCTAATGATGAAAAAAATCGGTGAAATACTGTGCATATTTTTACTTAATAAAAGGGTTCTGGAGTCTCCTGAAACAGCTGGGAACTCTGTGCCAACTCAACCCAAACAAAACTGAACATTTGTTGGTGGTCTATCTGGTGTCACTGAGAGAAATGTAGAATAAAGCCAGCCTTAACACTTGATATGAAAGCCGATCTTAACATGCAACAAGTCTCTCATCTACTCTTGAATAATACTACAGGGTGAAATCTTCTTTTCTTTGTGGTACATGGTGAACATAAGAGTCCTCACAGGGAGGTTGTGGCTAAATAGCTCAAAGGCTTGGTCCTTGGCATCACTGAAGATAAGGAACATGTTGGAACTCATTTACCATCTGCCAAAAACCCTCAATCTTAACTCTATCAGTGCTATTCCTGTTTTGCCAGTCGTCTTTTCTTCTCTTTGTTCATTTACAGAGATAACATTCATGTCTATGCTGATGATGTTGATTACATTGTATGGCAACTATTCCATAGGTTGCCATGACATTGTGTAAAAACATTCATGGTGACCAAAAGATGAGCTCCAGTGACTTTAATGGTCCCTTTATTTTTCATCTAGCACTAACAACTCTTCAAACAATTCTCATGTCCTGTGAAGTACATATCTCTGCATTCCCCAGCTTTTATACAAACATTCATGGTTTCCAGAGGATGAACCCTAATTATGTTAATCATTGCCTGACTTTTCCCTTGAGTGCAACCGTCAGATTCATACTAGGGTTGTTTGTGTAATGTCACAACAGCAATTGGATGGCTTGCCTTAAAATTTCATTACATTTTTTCAAAGTAACATGGCAGCAACTGTAAACATCAGACCTGCTGGGCACCGAAATAGCAGACTGACAAGCAAAGTGTATTTTAAGATTTTCAAAATACGAAAATGTCAGATTGCTACTTGTGCTGGTCGTTGCCTTTTCTCTTCTCACTGCTTAGGTCAAAGATCTCAGTAAACGTATCTGGGTTACGTATGGAAATGTCTATTTTTGAGTTTATATCTCCTTCTGTGTGTTCTTATAGATAGTTCTGGATGAGGGCTTGATGCGTCAACAAGCTCTTCGTGAAGTGCTCTCAGAGCGAGACTTTCTTCTGAACTGTCTGGGAATAAACGTGACAGAGGAACTGGAGAAAAGCGTCTCAGATGCTCTCAGTGAAACACCTGCAGTTGAAACCTTAACGAAACACCTGGTGAGTCTCTCCGCAGACACAGTCCTCTATCAGCCAATGTAGTAATGTTGATAATGTAAAGATGTTTTTATTTATATTTCCAATCAATTCAATGTGTCCCACAGGTCAGTCGAGAATTGGACAAAGTTGTTGACGAAGCTTTTAAAGGAGAAAGTGATGCATCACATTTAGCTTCAGCTGCTGAAACTCCAGCTGTGTGTCCTTGTTTCCCTCCTTCCCTTTCTGCAACAGATGACAAGGAAAACTTACAAAGTGGTCAGAATGACTACAGAATCAAAACTCAAGGCACTTTGGAAACAGCCAAAGAAGATGCATTTGTCCCTCATCAGTTTTCTTGTGCAGAAACCCCAGATGATTTAAAATCAACAACCCAACAAGAATCACATCGACTAACATCAACTCCACCAAATAGAAACTTGATGGATGATACTGGCACATTGAAGAATGGTAGTATTACTTCAAACAGCGGGCGCAGGACACTTTCTGGAAATCGCTCAGAGCCTTTAATGTCAGACACCCCTCCTACTCTCTATAAAAGTTTAACAGCTCTGCAAGAGGACACTGAATCATTTCAGGAAGACGCTACCTCAACCCAGGACTCAAAATTGTCAGCTATAGGCACAGACCGTACCAAAGAAATCGATTCAGAACTCTGTGTCCAATCCCTGGTGGGATCTCCAGCCACAAATCTAGACAAATCCCCCCTTTCGACCCCTGGAAATGTGTCTGAACTCGTAGCCGCACAAACGGAGATGTTTAAGGCAGTTAGAGATGCTGAAGAACAAGAAAAACATTGCCAGGACGAGAGCGTAACCCCAAAGAAGGTGTTTACAATAGTGCTAGACATTGAGCCGCCGGACATGCAGAAAAATAAAGATGTTCGTCCAGATGTTATCAGATGTTTTCAGGGAGCAGTGCTGTACGACGCACAATCAGACACATTTAAGGCCGTTACCGATGCTCAAGAAAAGGGGAAATGCTGCGAGGAAGTCAGTGTGAGACCAGATGAAGTGTCGCCTGAGAAGAAATCTGGATTCTTAACAACAGTAACTGGTCCTGAATCTGATGAAACAGACTTGAAGTTCCACCATTTAACAAGTGCGTTAAGCAAGTCTCAGGCAGCAGAGTTACTACCAGAAAACCCTGCGGCATCAGTAAGTACAGAATCTGTCGAGGTAAAGCCAACAAGTGCCAAAGTATCATGCAAAGAAAACCCAGACGCCTGTGACCTAATTACCAATGAGGTGTTGGAATCCTCTGAATTATGTGGTAGGTTTGCAAATCAAGCAGAAACAACATCTCCGGATGTCAAACAGGAGCAGATGACAGGTTTCTGTCACAGTCAGGAGCAAACAATGAGCTCAGTTGTGAGCACTGTCGGGGGAGATGTCTTAACTGAAACACAAATACCTGCTGGGGACAGTAAACAATGGACTGCTGCCAACACGGCGCAGAGCACAGGTACAGGACGTTTGGAGATGGCCGAGGGAGAAAACATTGAAGAAGAAGCAAGTGAGCCTGACCGCCCAAAGTCGGGATCTTTGAAAGTGCCAAGAAGACGAGTTAAAGCTCCGCTGCTAATAGAAGAATGTAAACTTAAGGTACCTGCATCGCTGGAGGACATAGAGGTGACGCAGGGACAGGTAAATATTCAATATATATTCTGTGGATTTTAGTACAGAGATTCTCAACCTTTATTGGACTGAAACCCCTCGAAACAAAGCAATGTCCACTTCTGATTCATCAAAATCTGTACCATTAATGAACATTTATACCAATTTTTTTTTTACATAAATGTATAAAGAGCTTAATTTTCCAGTAAATCCAAAAAAATAATCAAATATTACAGAACAATTTCATCCTATAACCAACAAATGTGTGACCCCATAAGGTTGGGAACTACTGTTTTATTGAGAATCAACTTGATTCTCAGTGTGGTGCGCTGTGCAAGACACACAACTGGTCGTGGGCAAGAAACTGTCGATTCCACAAACCTGTATTAAGTCTTGGCATTGATTAAATACAGTATATAATCAAGTTAAATCAAATATTGGCTTCGAATTTATCATCATCAGTCATCCTCTGATACAATATTAACAGCTGGATGACTATCAAGATGATCAATTACTGTGCAGAAATAAAGTAGTAAGACTAAGATTACAGACTGACAGTAACATGTGTTTGGATGGTACAAGTCAAAGGCACTGAGGAATTCCTAAGAACACCTGTCATTATAGTGAGTAATAACAGTGTGAATTCTCTGTGTAAACGGCTGACATTTGTTTCCAGGGTTGAATGTTGATTGTCCTGAAAATGTCCCCCAAAATGTGTATTTAAGAAAGCAGTAATTGGCTTCCCTAATTTGACTTTCCTGTTCTTTAAATTCCAAATTATAGTGGAAAAACCACACCAGAGCACTTCTACATTATTCTCCTTCGTACCGTGTTTCCTGCAGCGAATCAGAAATCTGCTGCACGTTTTCAAATCCCCTTCCTGCTCCACCTGCACCCTGCTACAACATACGCATTGGTCATGTCCAAAACATTTCCAAAGGCACCTCCCATGTTTGCACAGCCTAGTAGCCGTGCAGTTCTTGTCATGTTTTGGTGTCTAACCAAGTTATAACAGACCAATTATTTCTTAAAAGAAGCAAGGGAGGCTGCACTTTTTAAATGAATAGACCAAGTCTTTCTCCCTCAGGGCAAACTGCTCCCTACTCAGGCACATTCTTGTGTTAACTGTACTGACTCGCCTGGCTGCTGTCAGTGTAGTAATATTTACCAGCGTGGAGCAGGGTAAGAACAGGAAGCTCTGTCATTATCTATGGACAAACAGCCCCTGTCGTCTGTGTTTGTAGCATCAGATCCAAGAAAGCATGGAGCCTGAGAGCACAGCGCCGGGTTTGGCAGCCAAGGAGACGTCTGATGGATCGCCGGAGTCCTGCGAACACAAGTGCAGCTTGCAGGATATTTTGTCTGAGATCCAGAGCTTGGTGGAAAAAAGTAACATAATAAACGTGAGTATTAGATATGCAAGATTAATTGATTACTAACTGATTGGCTGGGAAGACGAACAGTCAAAATGATCAGATTCCAGCTGTGTGTGAGTATTTTCCGTTTTCTTAACTACTATTATGACAGCAAACTCAATACATTAAGTGTTATTTAGGAGTATATAAATGAAAATCACCAATTAGTGAATCGGTGTTATGAGCTGAAATATAATTGTATTTGTTCAAGTGTCCAAACAGGCCAAGAGGTCAGTTTTAATTGCAATAAACGGTGAGGCAGATAAGAGCTGGCAGTGTTTTGATGGATGTTTGTGTATTCCCAAGATGCTGCTGACAGGAAGGTCCACAGGAAGGATGATGAGGCTAATGAGTCTCAATGATTTCCTGCAGGGTCATTAGTGGGTTTAATTGCCCACAGCGTCCCGTTCTTTCTCTTATTTTTATGTTTTCTGTGTTATTTTTAACTATTACTATAAGTAGACCTCTGTATAACCTTGAAAAAGAAGAGCATTAAAAGAGGCAAACGGAGCCTGAAAGTACAGGATTTCATTTTGTAATTACTGGCTCCCCCGATGACCATTTTGTAAACAAGAAGTCCTTTCAAGGCTGCAGTTAGACTCATATTTTTGAATTCCTAGACATCACGAGCTGTAATCTGATTACCCTGCTTGCTTCCTCTTGTGCCACTTTATTATGCTTATTTTTCTCCCATCTTTCATACATTACAATCAAAACACTGAAACAATTCATTGATAAATGCATTAATCAGTCCTGTAAGCCATTTTTCAAGCAGTAATACAAAACATTGCCCTTTGTCTCATGATAGTAACTCAATCCTTTAAGCTGTTGGTCGGACAAAACAAGCTGTGTGAAGTCTTCAATTTGGGCTGCTCGAGATGTAACAAGCAGTGTTTTGCAACAACAACAAAATGAAATGAGAAGAGTTTCTTGGACTTCTCAGAGGTGTTCTATTGTTTGGGAAAGATGGAGACCTAGAAATCATAAGAAAACTCCAAGACACTCTCTTCTAAAACAGTAACAAACCATTAGACTCCCTGAAAAAGGCTTAACGGTGACATGTGAGTTCGTTTTAAGGTCTAACTTGAGCATGCCATGACAGTAAAGGGGTTATTTTGTGCTTTTTATGCACTTTTCACTATTTTGACATTTTCCAGCACTGTAACAAGTTCATTTCATAGGTAGATTTCTCTTTTTTATTCTTTATTTTGTATTTTTTGCTATAGCGCACACCACACATTGACTTGAATTGGTACCTGAAGTCCTTTCCTGACGAACCCGAGATTCGATTAGAAAGAACTGTCCAGAAAGTCCTGGCATGTCGCTATCAACCGGCACAGCTGGATGTCGCCGCGATGGCCAAACAGATGAAGGAAGCGGAGGTATGTGCTTCTATCTCACAAGTAATTTAGGAAAATGTTTTGATGCTGATGTCAGCTGATGTTTTTTTGTCTCTCTACCGCAGGACTACAGGCAGTCTGTACAGGAGCAAGTGGCCACCATGAAAAGCACGAGTGCTGCCAGGATTTGTGATGCAGGTGCCCTGAAACGTGTTGAAGGACAGTGGAGTGCTGCGCTGCTGGATGCCTCGGCCACCGTGCAGGTCAAGGCAGCACAGCTTGATCAGGTGAAACAGTATCACAAACAGATGAGGATCATCAGAGCTCTACTGGAGGTTCTAGATGCTGAAAAGGACAAAATGAGCTTGTGAGTAATCCTTTGATCCTTCTTAAATAACTTGTTTTCACACCCTAAGCTCAGTTCATTTGGTCCAGAATAAGAAAAAAATGGATATACATTGTTATATTTAAGTTCTGGTCTAATTCCTGTTCATGTTTACTCTTGTTTCATTTCTAAAAAGTCACTGTGATGTTAAAACAGCCTGACATGTGACTCATTGATATGACAGTTTTGGTGTTTGTCATCCTCCATTATTAGGACCTACGCTGCAAAATCAAATTCCAGTGACTGATAGAAATGCAGCACTTTAATGCTTCTGATGTATATATTTATGCGGAGAAATAACCGATTTTCAAAATTTTTATACTCCAAATCCACCATACAAGAGGCCGTCGTACGCTGATCTCACCAGCGGCGACGCCTATCAAAATGTTAACATGACTCAGTAGTCATCACTACACTATTACATGTAGACATTTGATAATGTAATAACAACTACACACCCTTTGAAGTTTTGTGAATACATCTTGTGACACTGTCACGCTGAAAAGAATCTGTTTACATACAGAGAGACAAACAGACAACGACAAACACCTGGCAAAGTACTCAACATTGATTTTGTAGTTGTTCCAGCTAAAGTTGGAATCCCCTGGACCACATTTTGATCACACACACACACACACACACACACACACACACACACCCAGAGTAAAAACATTACTAATCAAGATTGCTAATAATAATTAACATGTCGAGACAGGATGAAAGGAGGAGTCTTGTAAAGTAATAAAGTGACTGTCAGATTGCGGTTACTCAATTTTTAATGGACTAAATAAACCGATAAAGTAAGTCAGTAGGATACAAACGCAGCCATTTTAAAAACTTCTGATCATGTAAACAGGGAAAATACATGTGCTGACTTGTGCAGGTGTTACAGTATATGGTAAGAAAATATTGCATACAATTAGACATGGCTTATACAGTGATTATAAAATCACTTCCTGTACAGATTTCATGATAAGCTGATGGATTTGTTAGTGTTTCAGCTGTGTACCATCACAAATTCACCAGTGGTTGCTGTGCTTGCTTTCACACGACAAATGAACCGCATTAGAGTCCACCTAGCAGGGGGTGGATACTACCGTTTCTTTGTAAACTTGGCCCAATTGTTTTATCTCAGACCCCAGTTTTGAAACACTTACTTCAAACGAGCCAGGTGTGAATACACTTGTAATAATTTATTGTGTACCTGACACACTATACATTTATATTCTTTTGCCATTGGTTTTGTCAGAAGCACTTTGGGAAGCAGCGGCCTTCAAGCTGACAAACTCCAAGCCCTGCTGAACACTATGGAAAGGAAAAAAGACAAGATGGAAGAACTCCTCCATTTGAGTAGCCAGTTGTCAGTCCACTTGAGCGATGCTGAAAGTTCAGGGGCTCTTCTTGCCCAGCTTGGAGATGTGCAGGAGGAATGGAGGCTTTTGGAAGGAAGTATCAAAAGAGCTCTACAGCACGCTTCAAGCTCCACCTGTCAGTCCTCTCTTCTAATAAAAGAGGCCGAACAGCTTAAAGGCAAGCTCGAAGCTCTTCAGAAATCCACCTTTGAAAGCCAGGACAGCAAAAGTGCTTTAGAACTTGTTTGTCTGACCACAGACCTAAAACTGTACAACCAGCTTTATCTGCACTTAAAGTCTCAGTCAGATGCTCTTGTCCGTTTCTCTCTGGGTCAGAAAGAGAAGGATGAGATCAAATGTAGTCTTCAGGAACTGGGGTCCTTGCTTGATGACACCAGGAGCAAGCTTGACACTTCCACACACAGCTGTGGAGGCATTTCTTCAGCTAAGATCAATAAGCAATTAAAAGATTTGATTGTATGGGCAAAGCAGGCAGAAAACCACATCTCTATTGGGCAAAAGTTGGCTCTTTTCCCAGAGGAGGCTCGTATTCAGATAGGTGAGATGAAGAAATTTCAGACTGATATTTGGTCTAGAAGGTCCAAGATGCAAGTTGAAGTTGGACAGATTAAAGACTTAGCACCTGACACGGAAAAGGAGGAAAGTGACCAAGTATTGAAGACGGTAGAGGAACTGTATGAAGCTATTGCCGACAGCTTGGATCATGTTCTGCGCACCATGAAGAAAAACCTGCGGGAGAGAGAGAAACTGTTAACCCAGCTTGCTAGCATGGATGCCTGGTTAGCAGAAACACATGCTAAAAGAGACCCCTGCGCCCATGTTGACAATGTTTCAAAGGCTGACATTAGAGAGCTGGAGACCGAGCTGCAAAACCACAAATTGGCCACAGCGGAGATACAGAGCCAACTGAAGCTGGTGGATGCATTGACAGTAAGTTGCAGGGAAATAGCTGAGGGGTTGAGTCCAGGAGAGAGCCGCTACCTCGTCAACAGACTGTCAGGCCTTCGGACCGAATTAGATGGATTGCTAGCTCATGAGAAAGCAACCAGCTGGGAATTAGAGGAGCTGATTCATGAGAGAACCTCGTCAGATAAGGAGTTATCGACCATCCAGGCTAGTTTACAGCAAATGTCCACCGATCTTGAAAAGCAGAGGTTCCCTTTAACACAGGAAACCCTCTCACAAACTACCAAATGGAAGCACATGCTAATGGAACATCAATGTGAAGTACAAGAGCTTCAGCACTGCCAGGAGGCGAAACGAAACTCCCTGCTGTGCACCATCGGGGAACTGCAAGACCAGTGCAAGGCTCTTAGTGTGAACGCCTTCGAGCAAGACAAGTATCTGCACCTGAGGAGACAAATGGAGGAATCGAGGGACATTGCCAAAGAGCAAATCCAGCGTGCCAAAGATAAAACAGTCAGTGTGGGTGAGAGGTTCAGACTGTGCCAAACGCTCTTAGTTGAACTTCCTCTGGTAAAGACACAGTGTCAAGAAGCAGCAGACCAATTAGAAGCCATAGCTCAGGAGTTGTACCCATCTGAGCTTAACTCAGAGAGGCTAAGGATTCGCCACACAGTGGAAACTTTAGTCTCCTGGGAGTATTCTGTCACAGGTCATATCAAAAACCTAGCGGCCGGGCTTCTACAAGGTCGGCATTTTTCCTCCGAGCTTCCTGCCTTAATGGAGCTTTTCAAAAGAACAAGAGTGGAACTGGAGGAAGCCGAACCAGTAAACCCAGATGAAAAAGCTGTAGACAATGCACTACGGAGGTGCTGGGTCTTTTGGAGAAATATAGACTCTGGGATGAGGGTGTTGGAAGGTCTGGGACATAAGGAACAAACAAACCTCAAGAACTACAAGGAACTTTACGCTCTTAAGGATACAACCAAGCAAAAGTGCCATTCACGAATGGTAAGCTTAAATTCTCTTACTTTTAGGATATTTAGCTTGATTATTCATCCTTTTGTGTATTGTGTCCCAAACTGTTCTTGATCATATCACATGTATTCAACAGGAAAGTTTATCCCAGGCCAGAGAATCCTTGAAAGATTACCAGTGGGCTGCTCAGGGAGCAATTGGCTTCCTTCATAATGCTGAAGCCACCTTCCTATCAGCTCCTGGAGGGTTTTTGGACTGTACTGAAGAGCAAAGACAGACTCAGCAGGCTCTAGAAGCTCTTGAAGAAGGATTTCAGGCTCATATCAGCCACCTTGGGGAGCTGTTGCCACAACAAACCTGCCTGTCCCGCCCAAAGACTGAGCAGCTCCACATCAGCATCCTCAGTCAGTTGTTGGTGGGAAGAGCCATACTGGAGGCCCAAGCTCAGCTCAGGCTGGAGTCTTTGCAGAGGTACCGGCTGTTCTTGGCTCGTTGAAGGATTTGTATATCACGTTGTTGCGATTATATCTGTGTCTTCCTTTCTTTCTGTAATAGTTTTAATGAAGTAAAAAGACCTAAAAGTCAATTTTCTTATAGGTGTGAAACAAGACAGCAAAGCCACAGGGAATGTCATGAGGACATATGTCAGCGTCTTTCGGGCCTTGAAGCAAAGCTCTCAGAGTGTGCTGCAGAACAAGTGACTTCTTATGTAAAATGTATCGGCCAACAAAAAAGTGCTAAGGTAAGTGTGCAGCCTTATTTTGCCAATGGTTAGCAGACGTTTCAGTGTGTTTTTTTTGTTAGCCTTATTAATGACATAGATGGCGATGTTGATTGGTTGGTTTCTTGGTAAATCCACCATTTTGATCCGGACTGAAATATCTCAAAAACCATTACATGGTTTTCCATTAGATTAACAATATTAATGTGCACCAGAGGATGAATCCTACTGATCTTGAGCAGGTTGACATGTTTGGCTTTTAGTGAAACCTCAGTCACTATTATATAAGACAGATATTCAGGTTAAATCACACCCATAGTGATACCCTGACTTTTTCCCTAATCTCATCATGATATTTGTGATTTTGGAAGAAATATCCCTGAAAATATTGGATAGGTTGCAATGAAATTCGGTAGAAAGTAATTTCTACATTTATCATGGACTTCATGATCCATGATCAGTTGGATGATGACTTAACTTTACATTAGGCATCACCATCCAGTCAAAATATCAGTTTCACTACTTCCATCAGCGAGTTAGCATTTAACTCTTAAAACACTTTTGCCAACAACCTGACAGAGTTGCTAGCATGACTTTGGACTCTTAGACCTGTTGATTTACCCGTCCACGTACCACATGCACCTATACAGTTGTCTCAGGAATGCATTAGACATTTTGAATGACATATTGCACAAATAGATGGACAACTGCTGGATTCAAACTTTAATTTGAACTTCATTTCATCTCTCCTTAAAGCTTTTGATGGAAGAGCTTCGCTGCCTCGCTGGTAAGATAGAAGAACTGAGAGCTGGATGTCCAATGCAGGGCTGCGGGGTTGGAAGGGACGGTGAACTGGCCGCTCTGTGGAGACGCTGGGTGTCATTACGACGAGGCGTCGGCCATCTGGTGGCGCACACAGAACAGAGAGGAGAGGAATGGAAGGACATCACAACAAGTGTGAGTTATAGAACAAATCCTCTTACTTTTGCTTTTGCATCAGTACTGTAATGTACAGTAACATGTTTAACTTGATGCTAACAAATAAATGCAAAATCCTGCATATAAAATTGTATTTATTTTATGTTTTTTTCTATTTTCTGGCTTCCAAATGTGTCCAAGGTCATGTCTGGTTCCCAATTTGCCTTTCTTTCAGGAACATTTTACTGTTTTTATGTGACTTTTTTTACTTTCGAGACAAATTTAACTTACTGACGCATTGCATACAGGACATAAAGGAGAGGATAGTAATATATGGATTTATCGAGGATTAAATGGCTATTTGCTGAAGTACTGATGCCCTCTGAGCTCAGATCGGATCCTCAGGCAGTGTTTTTTATCTTTATTGTTGGGTATTTTATTCCATGTATTTTTTATCATATGTATTTATTATAATATATTTTTAACCCTGGTTTAACGATGCAAACTAATTAATAACTTGTTTTGCGACAAGATCTGAACAAATAAATTGTTGTAACTTTAGATGGAGCAGTGTTGCAGCTTTTTGGCCAGTCTTCAGGCTGACGTTCCAGACTCCTCCATTGTGAGCTTCGCTCAAGAAGAACCCCAGGAGCTTCTTGCTCAGGCTGAGATGAACCAGGCTGGGCTGGAGCAGGAGCAGCAGGCCTTGGCCTCCCTGGAGCATCGACTGGAACACGCTCTGAGCATATCGAGTTCCCAGGATCCCATCAGCCCCGGACCGGTTGGCAAAACACTAGTGAAGATCCAAGAAAACGTCAGGAGGTGGGGATGCATGCAATATGCATTTGGAAAGTGATTACTCATTAATGTGAGAGATACTAAGAACATACTATTCTCCACAGCTTGAAAGAGAGAAATCTGCTGCTGGTAGCTGCAGCCCAGGCAGAGGAGAAAGAGAGACAGCAAGTCCAAGAAGAGATAGGAGCAGTGGAGCAACACGTGTTCTCCATTCTTTCCTACCTGAAAGCCTGTTCAAATCCATGCAAACAACAGGTCATGAAAGTTCTTAAGTTTTTCTCTTTTAAAGATTGAGCCAGCAAAATGTGTGCAGAGCTGTTGTCAGCTCTCCTTCATCCGTTCACTGGAAAATAAGTTAAACAAATTTAGGAAAGAGCTCAAACTTAACGCAACCTCTAAGATTTTCATTTCTACTGCCCGATCAAACTTGCATTTCTACCTTTACAGGAGCTAAGAAAGGATTTGTTCTCTCAGAAGGCCAAACTGAAGATTATTGTGGACGCTGTGCAGAGGAGGTACGCTGAGATACCAGCTGACATCAGCAGAAGGTTACAAGACGTTCAGATGTCTCTACAAAGAGAGGAGGACAAGGTAACTCAAAACAGGATAGAATCCAGCAAAATCTCCAACCAAAACCTCTTTTATTTTGCTAAACGTGTGTGTGCATGTGTGTGTGTGTGTGTGTGTGCATTCTACAGTTCATGGAGAAGAGCTACCCTGTCCGGAAGCTGAACCGTCAAGTGGTGGAGTTGGTATCAGGTCTTGAGAAAGTGAAGGTGTTACTGGAGCAAAAGAGTCTAACAGTGGACAAAGCACAACATTTAATCAAGGTGTGTATTGGTTTGTGTTCGCATGTTTGTCTGTGTGTCTAAGTTACATAAACCTGCAGATACGCAAAGACATGTTCCTCTGACTTCCTCATTAATGTCTTGAAAATGAGTTCCAAACTCCATTTATCCATCTTTTCTATCGGTCACTTATAGATATCTCATTTTATTTAGCGTGACTGAGATTATGGTGAAATCTGATGTTTGCACACTGCTTCCAGCCAACAACACTAGCCACTAGTAGCTACGTTTGCTATTGTGCAAAATGTATGTAGTCTAGCAGGAGTGTGGCTAAGTGACCAGAAGCTACAGCGTAAACAAAAATTATGACAACTAAATACTTTATCAGTGTCAGAATACTCACATTCTGGTAAAACGTAGCACACAACTTTACTATGTTTGCTAAATTCTGACAAGACAACTAGAACAAATCAACTGTAACAGCCACTGTTTCAGAAGAGCTGATGACAAGCCAAATGTCACTACATACTTTGCATTTTTCATTCTCCAGCGTGTGTGGGATGAGCTGGATGCCTGGCACAGCCGCTTGATGCTCCTGGAGAACGAGGTGCAGGATCTTGGGGAGGACTATCCTGATCATGCTCATCTGCTCATGGACCAACTCACCCAACCGCTGCAGTTCTACCAAAATGCAGCGCAGATGGCCGAACAACGCACCGCTTTCCTCAGCAAGGTCAGGAACACGATTCTATACTTACACCAAGTGACAGGAGCCATAGTTCGACCTTTTATGGGTCTAAAACACAAATACATCTATATGGAAAGTGGCTTCTAAAAGTGTAAATATGTTTGTAAAACTGGAATATCTACTTCTTTTATATTTTCTCTATTCCTTTTGTCAGATCCCTGCTTGTCTTCAGGAATTTGACGGTATTGTGCACGGCGCCACCTGCTGGTTAGATGAGGCCCAGGCGTGGCTCAGTGCTCCCTGTTGCTTTACAACAGCCAGAAGCCTCCAGAATCATGCAAACTCCCTGCAGGTCAGAGACCAAACAAACAAAAACTTCTGAAGAGACAATGTTTTTTCACATGATTCAATATTGACCACAAAGTCCACAAGCATTTGCAAATATTTCATGTAATCAATGGTTTTCATTTTTAAATCTTGAACTAAAGCTGGTGCTGGACGACTCAGAGAGGATCAGACACGCCCTGCAGGACTTCAGGCCCGTCTTGGAGGAGATCTCCGCTGTGTGTGACATGAGCACCCAGGAGGAGAAGCTGGACCAGAATGACCAGCAAGTCCACAAGATGCAAAGCAAGATCGTACAGCCGCTGGAGGAGCTGTTGCAGGCTGTTGTGGTAAACATTTTTAAAACGAGCAGTTCCGCAAATTTCAGGTGGTCAGGTGACAGTCAGAGGAAACAGCTGGGGTGTTTGTTTTTTTTCCTAATGCATTTTAGTCCACTCCCAGAAGGTTTTCTTTTAGTGACAGACCTGACTCCTGATTGGATGATCCTCTGTATTCTGCTCACATTTTGACATTGATAAAACATGAAAAGAGTGTGTTGCAAAAGTACCCAGCCGGACTTTATTATGGATATTGCAACATGGTATGCATGAGGCCCCAGTTTGATGGATTTTTTAATACACAAACAGTAGCATCTTGGAAATGCATTGCTTTTTATGAGCAGTTGTTCATATAGCTCGTGAAGCCTCTTGATTATAGAATTACAAGCCGTTTAAAAAAGTTCATCTTCAGTAATCTTCATTCCAGGTGGTGGAGGCGGTAGAAGCAGAGCTGAAGACGATGGAGAAGAATGTCCCGAAGATCAGAGCGATTTTATCCTCCATAGACGACTCCAACATCACTCTGACGGAGCATCTCCAGGACCGACAGGTGAACATTGAAACTGCAGTGATATACACTTCAGACTAGAAAGGATTTTAAGAATAAGAATCAAAGTATCCAGTGAAAGAAGCATCACGTGTGTAAAACAGGTCAGGGATGTGTTATAATGCTGAACGTAGATGTGTCTAAATCAAGGACTGTATCACAAAGACAGGAAGCATACAGTCCTTACCTAAGCATGACACGACATTCTTTAAATAATTAAAATGATGTCATCACAGATGCTAAATGTTACTCATGCGTCAGTCACACATATGAAATTATTGGTAAACAAGCATCTCTGTCTCAATGTGAAGGTGATCCTGGCCAATGTGCACTCGATGCGGGGGACATTGGAAGAGATGGAAAGATGCAAAGGAGATCATCACCTCCCTCGAGGAGCAGAGGAGAGCCTGCTGGTGTTCTCCAGAGCCAGGCTGCTCCTGCAGCAGCTCGAGGAGCTGGAGCAACTCACCCAGCAACAAGCCACGCTGCTGGAGGTACAGCGTTAAGTCTCGTATCAGAGCACATCGGAGAAATAATTACTTTGATCTGTTACTGCAGAAGAAGAGCAGAGAGGTTTCATGAATACTAACTAACTATTATTTTGATAGCAAGTGAAAAATTGAAAAAAAAAAAAAAAAAGAAA
>CAEMYA010000289.1:606655-626926 GCA_903131615.1 Diplodus sargus | reverse complement strand
ATTAAGAATCTTCCCCAAAAATACAAATGTTTACGTATATACGTATTCGCTAAGTTTACATGCATTCCTCTCATAGAATCCATTAGTCCAACCTTTTTTCTGTCATACAGTGTAATTTCTAAACTGTAGGAATAATTATGAAATTATATTTGTTGTAAACAAAGCAAAAAATAGTTGATGACTGCTAAGCTGGAGCTGAGCATGCTGAAAAAGAAACACTTCTCCTCACCGATATTGTTTGAGGAAAAGTTATAATTGAGATAATTGAGGAAGTCGTTAGAAAGGCAATTTGTTTTTCCATTTTCCTGTAAATCACAGTTTTGATCATATCATTCACCCTTATCACTAAAATCAGGAGGCTTTTGAGGTGTCTAACTCTGAGGAAGAGGAAGATGAGGAAAACAGGAGTTGTCACTCGTCGTCCTCTGACACACTAACATGCAGTATTCCGGAGGTAAATCTAAAGAGAGTATTCTTCTGGGCATCTTCTTTTGTTTGGGTGTCATTCCAAAATGACACAGTGTAAAAACTGCTGTCAGTAAAGTTTAGCTGTTAAAAAAAACGTTGAATTGAATGTATGTTAATCCTCACAAATACATACATTTGAGACTTGGCAAGGGATTGGCAAGAAATGTTGATTCTAAGTGGTTTTGGACTGAATCCCAAAATTCCTTGCGTTTCTCAAAATTCGCTTTTGACTTCCATTCCATTCACTTTTTTAATACCTTTTAACACTTATATTGCTTCTTTTTCCTGAGTTATGGAGGCTTTTAGCAGATCTTGCATGTTTATGTGATACCTTTTCAGGCAGGCTGTCCTGGTAAATCCACTCTGGTACTGTCAGAAGCAGCTGCTTGAAATGTGTCGCTCCTCAGAAACCTGTCTCCTTTCCTTACACACACACACACACACACACACACACTGAGAGTGGCATGTGTATTTGTATATTTATATGTTTCGTTTTTAGGACCCAGACGAGACATTCACCGCTTCAGATGTGCAACGTGAGGATATTGTTGAAATTAAGCCACTATCAGATGTGGAGGTAAATAGTATTTTTCATTTCAGAGACTGGACCCTGGACATTGGACACATTTGTTTTTCATTCTTATACTTGCATTTAAAAAAAAACAAAACATGTTTTGCTGTGTTTTGCATTAATCTCGATTAGTGATGTATTTATTTTCTCAGGATAAAAGAATACACCTATGCAGATATATTAACATGTTAGTTACAATGATAATGACAAATTGTGATGGTTTTTTTAATTAAGAAATGTGTCTACACTTGTCTTTGTTCACCAATGGTGTCTGGTCATTTTCAATTAAATCATAATTAATCTTCTCTTTCAGGCACGCCAGAGTAGAGACCTGTCTTCTGAAGTGGAGACGAGCTCAAAAGTTGAAACTTGGCTCGATTCAAAAGAGTCAGAGGATGTTGGAACTGGAGTAACAACAATGGATTCTAAAGCCGATGTTGGAAATGCATTTAATCCTGAAAATGTAACAGCAGAGTCACTTATCAGTGCAGCTGAAAACCAGCCTGCTGCTGCTT
Organism: Diplodus sargus; assembly: GCA_903131615.1. NCBI lineage: Eukaryota > Metazoa > Chordata > Actinopteri > Spariformes > Sparidae > Diplodus > Diplodus sargus. The sequence continues at coordinate 625,372 of CAEMYA010000289.1, read as the reverse complement.
CTCCTGCTCACGACCAGTATGGATTACCAAACCCTGAAACACTCGTTCCCAACACTTTAACAAAACCCCCTCAGGCAGCAGCTACATTGGAAGACACAAGATTGATTCCTGACAGACCTGTCACTCCGTTTGCTGCTACGAGATCTTCGGATGAGTTTATAGAAGAGGAAGACAAAGATCTGCCTTTGTCCACAGTTCCCTATCCAGATCTGGTAAGTGTCTGAGAGAGAAAAGAGGCGCCTTTTAAATTTTTTTTCGAAATTTTGCTCCAAAATATCTAATCTTTTTTAAGTGGAATATTAGCCAGTCTGTCACATCCAGCTTTGAACTGTAGAGAAAAAATAACTGTGTCGATAACATGTTTTAGTGTTAAATTATATTTCATATTTGAAATGCCATAAAAAGATTCGCAATAATGTGTTTGTTTTTATTGTGTTTCTCTTCCGTCTACTCTTAATCCGTTGAAGGAGCAAAATGAAGTCAGCATCAGTCAGAGCGGTTTGGTGGAAGAATCCCAACAAGCCCAGGGGTCGTCTGAGGTGCCAGGTGGAGGTGAAGAAGAGGCCAAGGAGCCACTGAGGTGGAGCCGACTTCATGACCAGATCTCTCAAAAACTGACCACTTTGAAAAAGGTTCAGGAGGAGCATCAATCCATGATCAGCTCAGATGGTGGAGGAACAGGTGTAAAGGTGGGAAAATACATAAAACTAATAAGATATATTCTGATTTTTTTGAGGAGATATGATGTGGATGAGGAATGAGATGGAACCTCAGCAGATAGAGGTAAAACTGTTATGAAGTGCATGCTACCATCTCCATCATCACATCTGTTTCCAGGGTAACAGTGGGTTAAGCTTTTGGTTAGCAGGTCCTGCACTAAAGTGGGAGGAGGAACAGAGGATTTTGTTTGCACTCCTTTTACTTTGAGATTTAGAAAGATCTTAGTTTTACAAATTCATCAGAAAATAGGATAAAGGGAACCAACTGGAAGAACCTTTGTAGCTATATTTGATTGAAATGAGTCTTATGTCAAAACAGTTGCGACATACATTTGTCCTTTTAGGAAAATTGATGAATTTCTGTGTTTTTTTTTAGGTTCCAGAAAGGGAGCTGGTATCAACTGGCTCTGCTTCTGCTGTTCTGCAGCGGATGCATGGGTCCATCGCCTTGCTGAGACAAATGGTATGTACAGTAGCGACAGAGGTTAGATTTTAACATTCAAGTGTGTTTCTGGTGGAAAGGACTTGTCAGTAGATGCAGAGATTGTTGACTCTTTGAAATCAAACGCTGTGGTTTTGATAAATTGTCCCACAAATGATCAACTAACATGGATCTCTGTGGTTTGAAAATTTATTGTAAAGAAATCCTTTGTTTGTTTGAACAGCAAACGTGTAAACCTATATGGATGTACTTCCTTATAGTTGACCAAATAAGTGAGCTTCTTAAAATCAGACCACTGGGGAAAAAACGGTTCTTTACTAATTGCATAAACATTGCATTGAGAGGCAGAATTTGTGTAATTTTTACTTCTTAGGTGAGCTGTGCAGACGGCTCACATTCGGGTGTGAATGAAGACTTGTACACGGCTGTGCGGAGGGTCCTCCTCTGTCTGGACAATTTGACCGACCTTCTTCTTACTCCTGGTGGCTCTGGTGAAGGGGACCCCCAGCTGTGGCTGCTACAACAGGAGGTGACTGACCATAACATATATACATATATGTATTACAAGCAACATAACTACACATTTTGGTGGCACTATATTGTGAAATCTTCTGTATTTAAAAGAACAGCTGCAGGTAGATGAATAAAGGACCAAATCTTTCTCTTTTTAGAAAAAAGAGGTGTCATTTTGTTTTTCCTGTTTTTTACTTCTCTGCGTTTGACTAAATTCCTGCGTAGTGTGTATCGTCTGAGTTGGCGACGCTGGCTGAGCTGTTGAGTAAAGTGGAGTCAGACACCAGACCTACGCTCTCAACGGAACAACCAGAAGCTCTCCGCTGTTTGACGTCCCTTCAGGATTGCCTACAAACAGTCCAGCAGGTCTTCGCCTCATCCCAAAATCAGTCCGCAGAACATCCGGGCATCACAAACCAGGTTAGAAACACAAATCAGTCACAGAGTTCAATATAGAGTAAATTAAGTCATTTTTCACAGCCTCTTGTCAACCAGTGAAGTCTTTTTGGGCTAAACTTCTGCTTGTGTGGCTTTTTAAATAAAAAAAACAAAAAAAAAATACAATCAGTTAAGGATATATGATACATTGCCATTGATTCGACTACTGAACACCATAAAAAGTCATTAAAATGATCTCCCTATTGACCAGCGTCGACATGGAAATGCTGCTTACATGTTGATGCATCAAAAGCCGATAACATATGCTATTACTTTAAACCTTTCAGTGGGTTTTGGTGATGATATTTCATTGGTTTGACTTTAGCAGCATTTTGAGGCATTTAAACTTGTAATCAATTTTCAGATTGCGGTATTGATGATTTTTCTTCAATAAGGGATCTGAATACTTCTCCCACCCTTGTTATAAAACAGAAGCTCGTCTCCAACCAGCTGTGCATCTTGGATGAGTTTGAACTTGGACCAGATGAGATCTTCCCCAGTATAAAAGACGCTCCCAGTCTGGAGGTAACCAGTGCTTTGTAGCTCTTTGTGTGCGTGTTTCTGCACTTTTACCTACGTCTGTGCACACTGGTATAAAAAGCCCTTTACATCTGTGTCGAGAATACTCTAATTCACCTTCAACTACTACATTGCAAGATCACCCTAATGTGAGAGTTGTTATCGAAGAGCGGAAATTAAAAGCCATAAGTGCTAAATTAGGATCTCTAATGACTTTGAATAATGAATGGCCAATATTACAGGTTACCCAGAGAGTTGAAAAAACAAATAATCAATTAAAATCAGTAATTTACAAGCTGTAATTAAAGAATAATATCAAAGCAGGACTTTTGATCTGTCAAAAGTTAACAGAATTTTCCCTTAACTTTGTGCCTTTGCTGCATCTCTCAGCAGTGTGTGCTGGGCAGACATCTGAGGGAGAGGCCAGGGGAAAACGCCAAGCTACAGCAAGCTTCCCGCTCCTTGCTTCAGGGGATAACGCGCCTCCTGGACCTGGGTGAAGAATGCGTAACAGAAGGGCAGATGAGCCGGGTTCACAGCCGCAGCCGACTTCAAGCCGCTCTCTGCAGACGCAAGGTATCTCACTGTGCTTTCAACAAGTTCTTCAACAGGCAGGCAAAGGCCAGATTCAAGCCAGGCACCTTCCCAAGAGTTTGTAGAAGCAGCTTGATGTTTTCAAAGAGACGTCCAGTGCTAAAACAACTAATTTTTGTGTGGTTTGTTAGTGTGATGGAGCTGTGACATCAGAATACATGAAGTATCCCTCTCTCTATAAAGACACATGCAGTGTCTGTTTTCACTTTTTCTGCTCCTACTTTGTAATTATTACATTTCTCTTCTGGTCTCTTGGTACTCCAGAAGCTCCTGCAAGTCCTCAGGTCTCAGTTGGCCTTTGTGCAGCATCTTTTCCAGCGTGAGCCAGAAGCACTCGGGTGTCAAGAGGATGAGCGGGTACAGCTGGAAGTCAGAGCCAAAGCTTTGCAGCACCAGGCTCTGGAAGACGAAGTGGCTTCTCAAAGGAGGATCCAGGTTTGTAGTGCAGATGGCTGCGGGCCATACGGATTCATACATAAACATAAGTGGATTTTATCGCAGAATCATTTCTCGTATTGGGTGTTTTGTGCTGACACATGAAACGTTAAAACTGATGAGTGGGTTCACGGTTGGACCTGCTGCAGGAGTGGACCCGGTGGGAGGATAATTGTGGTCGACTGGGCAGGCTGCTGGATGATACTGAAGCCTTCATCAGCAGCGGGGAACCAGAGGGAGACAACGAGAAGTTAGCACAGCAGCGACTGGATGCCTGCCAGGTAAACCTCGTCGCACTGAAACACACTGAGTTTGTTCGTTGTCTCATCAGATCTGTCTGCCTTTCCTTCTCACTTCTTCTCCTTCTCCTACTTTTTTTTTTTTTTTACAAGTTCCATTTCCTCAGCTTTAAGTGTCTACTTTAATCACATTCCCTCTCAGGTCTGCCTTTCTTCTTTCTCGTTCCCTGCTGCAATAATGTTTTGCAGCCAATTTGCAGGCTTGTACGTCAGGTTGGCACCTGATAAGACTTCAGTTACTGATTTCTTACATTTTCTACATGCCCCCAACTTCCTTTAGGGAAAATGCCCAAACTGCTTTGTACTGTATGTTTGTATATTATAGCTGGGTGAAGGGAGCAGTGGCGTTCGCATTGTTGGGGCAAGAGAAGAGAAAAATCTAGTTGGACTTTTTAAGCATGTTGCTTAGTCGTTTCAGTCAAAGTTAATGTGTCTTCTTCACGTATGATGAGGTCTTTTTCTGAAATCATTAATTATTCGAGGAGAGTTCACTGATCGAAGGAGCGCCATGATCATATTCACACAGTTACACATTCACACCTGGAAGCTGCCCAGTCTGATTCACTGGCTACTGAGCAGCAAAAAGTTTTTCTTGATTTTAGTTTTACTGTTAAAGTAACATTACGTAACTTTTTTTTACCTTCAATAACAGCTAGTCGGAGTGGCATTACTTAATCACATTATGGTAGCTGGTTTGGCATTTCTGTATTCATAGCTCTTTTTCACCCTCATGTTTCTTTAACCTCTGCCATCCTCTACCATTTGTATGACATTTCACTATTCGCCCCCTTAACCCACCATTTTCTCCACTTTACATCACAGTCCGTCCATGCTGTCTCGTCAGTCATTAGTGTGAAATAGGCTTGTCAAGAGAAATGTCATGGAGCTTGATGTAAACTCGATGTAAGCACTGCTGGTTCTCCTTTTCACTCAGCAAACGCTGGTCCAGCTGGATGAGAACAGAGCTGCGTTAGGACTGCTCCTGGATCAGGGGAAGGTGCTGCAGACCGAGCCAGAGTTCGCTGCCAAAGTCAGTCATGCAGGAGGCGCCCTGGAGCTGCGATGGCAGAGCGCCTACAGGCGGACAGAGCAGGAGATCCAGCGCTGCAGAGACATCCTGGACAGCCGGGTCAGGTGGGACAGGCTCCAAAATACCAACATCCATCTTATGTTTAAAAAAAAGTTTAGAGGTTAATACTCTTTTTAACAATCACACACTTAGAACCTAATACAATCTAAATCTAGGATTGAATGTTAGTAAGTAAGTAGTGTAAGTTCCTAGGTTACACTATGTTACACTATGTCTTTTAAGATGTACCGCTATATTTTTTAATGTCTCTTTGATGTCAGTGTTTTTATTTGATTTCAAGAGGATCAGTCATCTCTTTTTACCTATATTTGGCAAAAACAGTTGTTCTGTAAGAATAATAATTTGCATCTCAATCATTTGGGTTTGTTTGTCATCTATTCTTTAACAAGTATTCCTTGCTTTTTTTCTTCCTCTTTTAGGGGATGATAAAGGTTACATTGGAAAATATAAATATTTTTTTTTAGCAGATTTAGTAGAACTCTTGAGCAGTGAGGCCCAGTTAGAGACGACAAAAAGCGTCCATCACAGTGTGAGATTAATACAACTTTTTGGAAAAACTGTGATACTGGGTTTTAGTTTTGGCCAAAGAAATTCCCTCTCGATCTTTTCAATCAAAATGAGTGAAACAGATTTTATTTCCATGGGGGATTAATGACTAAATTCTTCCCCTCACAACAGCATCTTTCCAACAATCTGTTGTTCACACTCTATAGTCTTGTTCAGCAGTATTGGACCCATGTCTGAGACCTGAACATCACTCTTTGACAAGGAACAGTCACTAGACGCTCCACTAGACAAACTATCCGTTTTTCTCATCCTCCCCACAGATTCCAGACCGACTTTGCCTCGGTCAGCGAATGGTTGATTGATGCCAGCAAACACCTGAAGACTTGGTCAAACCTCGCAAACACCTCTGACCTGAGCCAGGAGTGTATTCACAACCATCTGATCAAGCTGCTGGTGAGGCTCTCTCATCTGTTTAGTGTATTTATATATCACAAGCTGAAGCTGACTATTGTCAAAACAGTTGTTAGGTCTTTTGACCGCTTCAAAACACACATCAAAAACAATCGATGTGGTTGATGAAGGCAGATGCATTTTCACAAGTTTATAACAAATATCATGAGCAGCAAAAATGACTGAAATAAACACATGTCTTGCAGGTGTTACCAGCTGCTTGACGCTGAAATTAAAAGTCAGATGGCACTTTAAAATGCATCAGTCACACACGATACACCTGTTTTTTTGACGCAGGACTTCTCCATGGAGACTGAAGCCATATCAGTGAAGAGGGCATCTGTATCCAGGGAAGCCTCTCGGCTGCTCCACCTGAGGGAGGCTGACTGTCCCAGGCTGAGGGCTCAGCTCACTAAGATGGAGGTCAAATGGAGCCAGCTGACCCCTGACCAGACCAAGATACAAGAGCAGCTGCAGCAGGTACAGCAGTCACAAAGAGATGTCCCCCTCTGATCTGACGAACAGAGCTAAAAATAGTTGCACCAAAACGCTTAGTTGAACTGTAGTTGCACTTTGGTATAATTATCGTCAATAAATTATTCAGTAGTCATGACAATCTCCAGCCTTAATCAGATATCAGCCATAGTGTTGGTGGTTTTTCCAAATGTTGGATCAAATGTCCAATAAACTTTGACATTACTGTTTTCCAGTCCTCCATTAATTCAAAATGTGATGGTCCAAATGGAAGTGCTGTTGGTTTTCAAACATAGTTAGGCATTGAGAAATCCCCTCCCCCTGAAGGGGAGTGTTAACCCTGATGAGATCTTTGGGGTGATTGAGGACAGGGAATTTGGGAGGACTGAAAGAGGAGGTCAAGGACACTTTTTCATTTTTACTGGACATTTATCACCAGTGAATGAAACCAGATATTATGCTTTATAATTATTGCACCAGTGTTGCCAGGTTTGTCTTGCTGAAGGTTCATTTGTACATCTTAAATTTTGGCAACCACCTCAGGAAAGGATGTTAACTTGCAAAAAATAATTTGGACAGGCACAGAGGTCAGATTGTATTAGGGATGATGTTTACTGTATCACTACGTTAACAGAAATATGAATTAATAAAACAGATGGAAATGAAGGTAAAGTCACTCTCTTCTCTGCTGTCTTGTGTCTGTCAGCGGCTCCTGGCAGCGTGGCCACTGGTGACGCTGCTGTCTGACCTGGAGGACTGGCTGAAGAATTTGGAGACTCGACTGAGCACGGAGAAAGAAGCAGCCCTCGAGGCCAAAGATGACGCTCAGATCACTAAAATCCTGCAGAACTATAAGGTGCGAATACATCCACTGTCTACACTGATTTTCTTACGTGAGTCTCTTTCAAGAGAGATTCTATTTGATCAGTTTTTTAAATGCCAGTGCTTTGTTTTAAACTGTGGCCATTTACTAATTTACTTACTATTTAGAGAAATTACCATGGCATTCATTGACATTGATCATTTGGTTATCCTTAATGTGTTTCAGCATCCTGTTCCCCTCACAGCTCTAACACTTTCTGTAGTAAAGGGGACACAATATCGTGAACTGCACTGTCTAACTTGTACTTATGTAGAAACTTAGAACACGTTTTTTCGTATATTGGAGTGTTTGTATTGATGTAATTCTCTTTCTCAGGAGTTAAAGGCAGGCCTGGTCAATGGGCAGCTCCTTCTGGATTTCCTGTGCCAGTCTGGGCCTCGGGTGGTGAAAGTGGACAACAAGGATCTCCGCTCTGAATGCACAGTGTTTGCAGAGAAACTTGGCGCCCTCAGACTGCAGTGGTTGGACCTTCAAAGAGAGCTGGAGAGCCAGGTGTGTTCATCAGCTGTCAATGCACCGTAACATCTGAAGTTAAATGTTCCAGCTGTGACTCCTCTCTTGATTTTCTGGTCCAATATGTTTCATTAAATAAGGTTGAGCTGGCTAATATCTAGGTTGAGGCTTATCTAATCGCTGGAAACCATTAGTCAAACTATAACTCATTCATTATTCATTATTCATCATTCATTATTTGCCAACAGCAATGGAAAAAGCTGTCCGACTTAAAAGAAATGTGACTTTTCATTACTGACTTTTGTTTCTTTGCATGAATCATCAACTGTTTGACTTTGTCCCCACAGATTGGTGAGGCTGAAAGTATGCATCACACGTGTGCAGACAGAGAGAGACGGCTACAGCGTCTCCATGGCTGGATAGAGCAGCAGAAAAAGCAGCTGAATCAGAGGAAACATCTCATCGGTCAAACTCTGGCCCATAAGACTCTGCTGGACTTAGAGGTATAGTAACAGGATGTGAGCAGCGGGTCTATGTTTGAGCTGCCTCTCTTGCTGCTGCGCTTGGATTTGAGATTGCTTTGTTTTTCTTCCAGGCTGTTGTGGGCAGAGCGAAGGACGTGCCTGCAGATCTACAGAAGCTGAAAACAACTCGAGTTCATGTTGACAAAAAAGAGGATCACCCCTGTGATATTTCTTTCTCTGGCCAAACAGAGATTGTGTGTCAGGAATGTGGGGATCTTCGTCAGCAGGTAAGAATAAACCTGTAATGGCAGTGAGAGGCATGGAAACATTAGTGTCAGAGGAGAGTGAATCAGAGTTATTCACCAAGATTTTTAGCTAATGCCTAGTTTTAACCAAAGCTGAGCCAAAAGCAGAGTGAAAACTTGACTATCAACTGTGTGGTGATCAGGAACAAGACCCCAGATAAATGCTAATGTTGCTCCCTGTCTGCTGGATGTAGCCTGTAACAGGCAAGTATTTGCTTCCAGGTTAGCTGTTGAAATCGTTTACTACCAGGGCCAATCAGGTTGGTTTACTTAATCCATAATTACACAGCTCAGAAGGAACGGAAGGAAAGTATTTCAAGGGAACGCAAACGTAGTAGTAATTCTCGCCATGACCATTTGGAGGCTCCATAGTTTTGTTAACAAATTAGGCATGGCACTTGTTTACCAGCACATTAGCCATATTTACCTTATAAGGCCTTATCATTGAAAACAATTGTGTGATGGCCTGCAGCAAGACTCCAATTAAACACAATTTGTTGTCATGTTAGCCATGGCAACTTTTGGCTAGTTAACTGCATACATAATATGTCAAATGTGTGATACTCCACTAGTTCCCTAGTTCTGCCTTGATGGCTATAAGGCTTTAAGCATAACTATATTAAGTGATACCAAGTAACCAATATCGTCTGAAAATAAAGGAAAAGAAAACTTGAAGCAGCTAAAAAGCACACTTTTGTTTGTGTCTATATTTTGCAGTTGATTTTTGGTCAAATTTACAAAATGGCATAACACTTTTGACATGTATTCACTTTTCATAAGCAGTGAATGTGTTCGATGTTTACAGCTAAAATCAGTAAATCTGCACATTTTTCACCTGATGCAGTACAAAAACAGCCATCAGTGCAACAACATGTTGCACAAACAAGCTGTTTATCTCTCTATGCCAAGTACAAACCAAGTACAAACCACTACACCATGTGTAGTCCTAATCATTTTAAATACATGAGTTGTCTATGGTTTAGCATAATTCTCATTACTGATTGTAGTAATGAATGCTAGCATGAAGCACCAGAACCAATGGTCCATCAGGAATGCCTGGATTTGCCAATGCCTTTACATCTTTAAGTCAGTTCAGACAGTCCCATAGTTCTTCAAAGCCAGGAATAAATCAATTATAAAGTGTGAGGGATGGTATTTCACCAGACATCATCCTGTCTTTCTTTGCAGATGGCAGCTCTGAAACCAGTTCTACAGCAGACTGTACAGGAGTGGGGATGTTTTGAGAAAGAACTGAGGGAAGTTTCCCTGCACACCACCAGGGTGCGCTGTGCTCTGCAGCATCAGCCCCTGTTCTCTCTACAGCAGGCTGAAGGATACATGGATGTCCTCCAGGTGAGCAAAAGCACTGAACATCAGTGGCTTTACAGCTATAAGAAGCAAGAATCACATGCTGTATTTTAAAATGATGATCATCACAGTAATTTGCAGCTTTTAAGCCACAATTTAGAAAAGCCAAAAAGTAACTCTGTAACAGCTAGTTCTGTCTGTATGAGGTTAAAAGCCCGTCCATCTAGTTTTGACAGTTTCAATACAAGTCTGGGTATTTATGACGCAAAAACTCTCATTACTTTACAGTGTTTTGAACATTAAAAGATGTTTTTTCTTGCACAGCATCTCCAGGAGAAGGCCAGCAGAGGAGAAGAGCTTTTGGCATCCGTGGACAAATCATATCAGAGTCTTGTTAAGACCCTTCATTGTGAAACAGCTCGTGCTCTGGAGGATCAAATAGAAGGAGAGCGAAAAAGGTCAGTGGCCTAAAAGCCAGAACAGAATCACTGAAATAAACTCTAAATTCATATCGATGCAAATGACAGCACACATGAATAAAGTGTTCTTTATGGACTAAAATAATCCCTCCTTTTGGATAATCTGAAAAATACATTGTCAAAAATCTGAACTGAACACAATAGCATTGCCTGTTACTTCTACCCTCTTGACTCGTCTTTTTGTCCATGCATGGGTATATCAGAATCAGGAAGAGAAAAAAAGTTAATCCTAAAAAAAATATTATCCTAAAGGCAATTTATTGTGTGCTGTTTAAAGCTGGTCATCTAATTTGCTCTACTGTAGCTTTAAAATGCTCATAAACATTAAAGAGTCATACAGAGTTATAGAGGACTAATGTATTGTGCTTGTGTCAGGCGGAAGGACGTGGTGCAGGAGCTAAAGGACGAGCACATGAAGACTGCAGAGACACTTTCCCTCTGGCGGGAGTTCACTCACCTCTCGGATCAATGCTCCCTTCAACTGCAAAAACTGTGGCATCAGTGGGAGGAGCTGTCGAGATGTTCACCTCAACAAGACACACAGGCCGCAGTTCACCTGGTAGAGGTGAGTTCAAGGTGCCTTTCGGAGAGTTTGAATGTCTAATTTAAGAGTGGTCAGCGAAATGTATTGATTGTTGTACATCTACAGTAAACTGACTGATTTAGAAATCTTGAGGCCGAAACAATTTTTAAGTGTGAAACTTTTTTTTACATGAACACATAACTATTGTACAGGATACCTTTGTGAAAAGAATTGTGTTAGGGTCTTGATTGAGACATTTTACAGTAAGTAACAACTTGCGGTTACGTATCAGTCAACATTTGACAACTTAAAGTGTTTATTTTTTCTATTGCAATGTACAGTGGTAGACTGCAGCTAATTGCAACTCGTGTCCATTGACATTTAGTTGTTTTGCACGTCCACGCACGACAACAAGCTTCAATTCTTTCAACCATGTAATTCTTTTCCCTTTCCAACCTTTTAAAATAGTAGACTGAAAGGTCTATTTATGGTTACTTGCGTCAGGAACATCTGTGGAAAACAGGCTTTCCATTATTCTGGAGGGGAAAATACAGCTAGAATCTCATGAGCTTTGATTTTTGGCACATTGCTGAGCAGTCAATAAGATGGTGGAAGGCGGTCAACGCCACATAATTAAATTAAATCAATTAAAAGTTGCGCAGAAAGACACAAACGCGTCATTGCTGTCCTCATCCTCTCATTCCTCAACCTAAGTGGCTGTTTTTTCTCTCACTCATCAGCAGCAGCTGCAGATCGCTGCTGTGGATTTGCAAAGCAGCATGGGAGATGTTCTCTCCGCTTCCAAGCCTCTTATTGGACGACTAGAACCACTGGGCGCAAATTCAATCCAATCGGAGACCAGACTGTTGTCACGTGAAGTCCTGCTGCTGAGCCAGGCAACATCACGGAAAAAGAAAAGTCTTCGGGTGAGTAAATGAGCAGAAATAATGTCTTATTATGAATACATTGATAGCAGAAATATTTATTTAACTCTGCAGTTTTTTAATTATAATGACTCAGAGATGAGTTTCCCTCAAGTTTATCGTGAAACTGTTATTTTGTGGTCAAAATGAATGAATGCAGGTTAATATTAAAATCACCTTTCTCTGTGTGCAGGAGGATTTGGAGCAACAGGAACTATTTCACACACGATTGGAGGCCGTTGAAAAGCAGACACAGAGTATACACACTAAACTGAAGGCCAACATGAATGACAAGGACTCTCTGAAGGTTGGTCAGAATCCCTGAACATTACTTCTGTGCTTAATGCACATCATACCACCTACTGTAAGATTCACTGTCACTTCTCTTATTATCTTCCACTGTGAGAAATCTACTGTCTCTGTACACATGCTTACATTGCAAACTTCTAACAGTTAAATCAGAAAGCTTTTATCAGTCAAAATGTACAAGAATATAGAATTCAAATACATTTGTAGCTTATTAAAACAGTACCTTCATACTTTGTGTTTATTTCCCCCCATAAAAACTCAATTATGGGAGCTGCATACCAAAACTTGGAGCAATGTTATGCCCCAAATATAAGTAAAATGAAGAATGATAATATTTGTGACAAAATCCAATAATAAAAACATTTATGTTGTTGTACTTTCAGTATTTGTTGCCATTAGTAAGGCTCAGAATGTCCAGTCAATATTGTTCTCATAAGGTTGCGGGCAGTCTGATGATACGAGACCATTTTGTTCATTAACTGAAAATGCGCTGCGTGTTTTTCTTTTCTCGGATGTGTCGGCAGGTTCTCTCCGAGCTCAGCGGCCTGTCTGCGTCACTGGTTGACGTCAGGGAGATGAGTGGCCCTGTGACCCATAACAACCATGAGGCTGAGAGACTGCACGTGCTCAGGAGGCAGTGGGTTGAAAGCATGACTCATACGATGGATATGAGCAGGTGAGAACATTCAGCTCATAAAGATGCACAAACAGAAATCCATTTAGTGTGGAGTTGTGTTGTGTTTTTTCCCCGTTGTTGCCTGTTAGTGGAATTTGCACTAAAACATGAGCATAAGCAGATCTGTGCACTTTGAAGGACTCTGCCACTTGTTCTTTTTTGTCTAATGTCGAACATATTATTTTTTCTCCCCAGAGAACATCACGTTGAACATCAGCGCTCCCAGAACTTTCAGGAGAAGTGTTTGAACTTGAAATCTATCCAGAAGAAGCTTGAGGAGGAATCAACATCCAAAGAACCTCAAAGCTACTCCAGCCTTCAAGAGATGCTCAATGTCCATCAGGTACAACACACCTCACAGTTTCTCTACATTTCTTTCGTTTCGTAGACATTAATTAGAAACTGATTAACTGGAACCATTTTTTAAATGGCTTCAGGGTTTTTTTCTCAAGTCAAATTGCTAAAATGTGAAGTGTCACTCTGTAAAGTGTCCCTAGAAGCAAAGTTTAGTCTCACTTGTTAAAAACTAGTGTCAAATTGAAAGTAATATTTACATACATACATTTTTAAGCCGATACCGGTAGTTCCCTGCTTCTCTCTACTCTATTTAAAAGTTCATCACCTGCATAAAACCAGTCTGATTGGCACAAACAATTCTTTTATATTACTGTGATTATTCCAGGACACTGGGATGCTTGTTTTAAATATTGAATATTGCAGAAAAATGTAGTGTTGAATTCACGCTGATTTAACTGCTGAGTAATGAGTCTAATGAAAGATTTAAACTGGTGCTCTCCTCATGTTCTCTCTCCCGTTGTTATCACTCACTCCCACAGAGTCTTCAGGCTGAAATAATCACCGGACATCAGCTTCTGCAAGCTCTTCTCTGCCATGCAGTCGGATTCATGGAAAAAGAAACGGGAGAGAAAAGGTAGGTGATGCGTGACTCTTCGGAAACATTAAATGGCAGTTTAAAGCGTATCAAAACTCTTTGAACGTCTAACAGCTTAATGAGGTTTGAGTAGCAGATTCTTCCTTTAAGACCTCATTGTATCTGGTTCTCGCCTTCATCAACACATTAATAAATTCATAGGATCATAGTGTTCCTCATTTCCAGGAGTGTGCTCGGTTCAGCATGCAGCTCGTTTTGATCGGCCGTTCTGATTCATTGTGCATCACATTGGCACCAACACAGCCCCCATAATTCCTTGTTATTACAAAGTTTATTATTGGACATTAAGTACAATGAAAGATTTGAAAGCGTTATTGTAAGTAAGGTAGTGTGTCAAGGGTATTAATTACCACTAAGCCACACAACTATACGAGCTACTTACAGGCTTTCCACTGGTGATCTCACAGCTTTGTGTTGGTTTCAGACTATTTAGGTCGACATAAACAACGCAGACAAAAACATACGCAGAATACGTCAGGAATGAGGGCTGTTATTCATTGTCCAGCACGAAAGGAGTTACTTGTTGCTCCACAGCACGTCAGCTTTTTCTCACTGCTGGTCTTTCTCCCCGAATTTTTGTTGTCAAGGTTCAAGGTTTCTCCGCCTTCGACAGGCTCATATTTAGATAAGATGCACAACACCAGTCAATAGGAAAATGACAGCCACAACCACCACAACCAGGAGAAAAAGGGGAGGTTGGACTGAAAAAAATAGAACAAGACAGATTGTATCTAAGGTCAGTGGTTAAAATAGTATTCAGGTCCATTACTGAAGTAAAAGTATCAACACCACACTACGAAAATACGGAACTACAACAAAAAGTCCTGCATTCCAAACATTAAAGGTCAAGTGTGTAGTATTTTTAGAAACTGATCAGAACGAGTGGTTGGTTTGTCCATCCTGGGCTACTGTAACATGGCGGTGCAACATTGCGGACTCTATGGAAGAGTACCCACTCCCTCTGTAGATATAACAGGCTCGTTGTTAGGAAACGAAAAACTATTCTTAGCCATTCATAGACATTTAAAACAAGGACAAAACGTGAGTTTGTTTAAGTATTATCAGCAATTCTCTTAAAGTTGTAACGTGTAAGAATTCTGCAGTTAAACGTCTAAAAAATGTCCAGACCTTTGTTATATGTTTTGTTGAGCTGCTTTCTTGCATTGTCCCAAATGTGTTGACAGTGTTTAAAGTCAGAGAAATCCACATCTGTGATCTGTGTTCGGATGCAGTCAGGTTGATAAATGGGAGTGAAGATAAATCCTCAGATAAAATGAAACTTCTTCATCCCAAAAGTCCCGAATGCTAAAAGTAATCTCAGTTCCAGGACCTTTTTAATTGTGTGATTCTTCCATTTGGGGATTGATGAATGTTTTACTCATTAGTTTTGGTATGTGGACCGAAACTAGCAGGTTTCATATTGGCAGCAGTATTTAAAGAATCTTTCTCTGTGTGTGGGTGCCATGCTACAGGGAAACTGTGTTATTAATCTGAGTCATCAGAGCATGCCGAATTGCAGTCTTGTGTTCATCACAAACCCAGTCATCTGATAAAGTAATTAGATTTGAGGGTTTTTGGTTGCATTTCATTCTTGGCCAATAAGACTTAGACACACTGGGTGTTTGCTGACACACAACAGAGGATCCGTGTGTGTGTGCAGGTGTTTCCTTGCCTGGAACTGTCACAGTGGACGTCTCTTTCCCTAAATCATCCTTGGAAATCTTGGAGAGAAATTCAGATTTTTTTAAGGAGCCAACGGAAATTTTGTTCTCTTACCCCTGCTGAGATTTCTACTTTGGGTTTTAAGACAGTCTTTAAAACCTGCTGATTTTGTGTTGATTTATCAATTGCCCGTGAATGAAGTATGACAGACTCATTTGTATTTTTTTCTCTTTCTACCATGTTATGAAGCATAAAAGACTTTCCTCCTAATGTCACAAATATTCCGCCTAATAATTTCCAATGGATGTCAACTAGTTAGCCTACATTTGTCAGCAGTATTGTTTGTCTCCACATGTATAGAAATCTGAACCTCTTTTGTTTCTTCTCATGCAGGTCTGAGCTCATGACACAAGCGGCCTGTGTGAGGCAGAGCTGGTTGAGCTCTGTGGCTCTGGTTGGCCAGCGAAGGTCGTTGATAAAAGAACAACTGGGTCAGTGGAGGGTCTACCGTCGTGGCTTGAAAGTTTTGTGGAAGCTGTTGAGTGACGTTGACCCCTTACTGCCTCCTGCTGGACCTGCTCTGTGTGCACTGCATCAGCAATGGAGCTGCGGGGATGATTACCAGGTAAGAAGTGTACTGTGCTCCTGCTCCTGTGTGTCAGCTTCTTATATCAATGGGCAAATTGTGGTTGAAATGCAAAGTTGTGTGTAATTTAAAAAAAAAATGTACAAGCACTGACTCTTCCCACATCTTTCAAAGTGCGTTGAAGATGCTCTGGGTCTCCACTCCGCGGTGTACAGACAGACACTGGATGCTGGAGGACATTTATGTGAAACTATGACAGAGTCAGAGTGTCAGAGCCGACTGCAGTCAGAGCTCCAGGCTGTACAGGAGGCCTGGGAACGAACCAGCTCACTGCTGGAGACGAGACGAGACCTGGTCACCACAACTGTTCAGGTAACACCAAAACTCTTTAAGTTATTATTATCATTTTTTTGTTACATATATATGTAGTATATATATGTAAATCAAACTCAGTCGAAGAACAACAGGATGTTGTAAACTACTACAGTCCAAATTTCCCTTTTTTTTAACTTAAAGTGGCAACAGGCAACTATTCCCTCCTAGCATTTCCAAATAGTATTATTGTTGGTGCCGCTGTTGCAACAACAACTGGATCTTTTCAGTTTTCCTCAGAGTAACAAAAAATAATAACACAGGACAAAAATAAGTTTATTCAATCATTTAGTCTGTAATAGAAATGGATTCCCAGCTAACCTTGCATTTCCCAGGTGACTGTGTGGCAGACAAAATTGTATAGTGATAGTGAGTTTTATAACAAACCGATGTAAATGCTGATGTTTCATTATTCTATATCCATTACATCATGCAATCAACATGTACTTCATAATGATACGTTGAAGCAGAAAATCATAATATATGCATATTAAAAAAATATTCTTTCAATAGTGTGCTAACCACGTCTGTTGTAGATGTGATTAAAAAAAAACAGTTAGCAGAATATTTGCCGCTTTCATGTGGATGTCCAGTCAATGTTGATGGTTACTGTCATCAGTTGAAGCAATACATTCTGATATTGACCAATAAAACTGGTCTTCTGGAACCAGTGACGTCATTGGTGTTAATGAAAAATGACAAGCCAACCCTGAGTGTAAACACAGAGTGTGCTGCCAGCTACACCAGCTACTTTTCCAACAGTTAAGTTAAGTGATGTAGTGGACAAGGATACATTTTTGCTCACAATGCATCCTGGTACGTGTAGGAACTGCTGGCATTCAGCTTTCTCAGTCAATATAGTAGCCACTGAGGAATTTATTGCTTCAGTTAACTAAATTTACCAACAGCACTGATTGGACATCTTCATCAAACATCCCAGATTTTCCCTTTCTGTACAGCTTTGGACTGATAGAATCCAAAAGAACATGTGTTAGAGTATTAACAAGGGAGCAGGAGGTGTCAGAGCTTTTCATGACCCATATCCAGGCCACACACACACACACACACACACACACACACACACACACACACACACACACACACACACACACACACAGAGAAGCTTGTGTGTTGCTCTGGCACTGACCTTCAGCCAGGGATCAAAGAGAAGCTCAAATCCAGAGACGGCTGGTTATCAGTGTCTGTCCCTTTTTAATTCCATTGCTGTTATAACGCAGTGCTCATGTATTGTACAGCACGGCATGGATCATACCTGTGATCTAATAGAATACTGTAATAATAGTGAAATAAACATACACACATCATGTAGGATCAAAGCATGTTACTGAAATGAAATGACAGAAATGTTTAACAAACCCTGATTGTGTAATACGTCAAAGCTCTGACGGATCAACTGTCGTATGAACGACAGAAGAGACAAGCAGCTTCGTGGTTTGTGTTTCTCTGAGCATTCGGATGTTTTGGTACCCTGGTCCAGTAAGGTCAGGGAAAGTTGTGTTAACCCCTTCAAGATAAACAGGCGGGGAAATCCCTCCGAGCAACATGTCAAAGATCACACAGAGAGGCACTGATGAACAGAGTACAGCTGACAGCAAGAGCCAAACTTGGTCCTCATGACATGGTCAGAAAGGTGTTGTTGCTGTAGTTTCTATCCGTTTATTGAACCAGCCTTTTGTTGTATTTACAAAGTCTTTGTCCTTTCAACATCTGACATGAATGATTTAGTTTCACAAAGCATTTTAAAGACTTACATTAGTGGTAATATTTAGAAAATGAAGACATTTAAAGGAAGCATACATCTTTGTTTCTCGTCACTTCACTGCCAAGGCAAAACTGCCAGAAATAAATTCTTAATTCTAAAGCAAGGAATGTCACAAAACAGGTTATTTCTGCATTTGTATTCTTCTTCTTCTGTCCCCTCCTGTTCAGAAGTGGTCTCAGTGTCAGGATGGGATCACCAGCATCTCGTCTGAACTCGAAGAGCTGGGAACTAAGCTCAAACAGCCGCTGCCTGAAAGACTGCAGGGCTCTGAGGAGGAGAAACACATTCAGGTAATTGCAATACATGTAGTCTGTGTGTGACTTGACTGTGTTCCTATTCCTAATGGCTAGATTAGAATAAGTGACAGCCCTTTCTGCGACCACACACAAAGCACAAGATATTTTATAGACTCTCGTCAAGTAGGCCTTTAAAAACAGAACATAGACACAGAAATGGTCCAAAGCATTATGCTGTGCTTGGAGTGGAAAAAACAAAGCACCTGTACTCCCCCTATTTATGTGTTGGCGTGTGTGTGTGTGTGTGTGTGTGTGTGTGTGTG
>CAEMYA010000289.1:571660-606624 GCA_903131615.1 Diplodus sargus | reverse complement strand
TGCGTGTGTGTGTGTGTGTGTGGGAGGGAGGGGGGGAAAGAGGAGGATACTCGAGTGGCTTATACAGCAGCTGTCAAACACGATTTCTCCCGGTGCCCTCCATGGTCAGTCAGACTATGCCGGCATGAGCGCGTCCCTGGATATTTTCTATTCTCTCTGATTTTAAGTTGTCACACGAAAAACACTTCATGCCCTGACAGAGAAAAGCAGGCAGGTGAGACAGGAAAGCACATATAGTGCCCAGAAGAGTATCATAGTCGTTTACTGGTGAGCACCAGAACACTTTGAGTGCATTATCCAAAATAATATGAGAAATCTAATCTTTATGTACCGAATCATGATTTTATTATGTTTATGTCTACCAACCTCACTTACTATTGAAACAAGTAATTCAAGACAGTAGTTCAAAACAGTTTTCTTCATTGTAAATGTTGAACAAATCGAAAAGTAGACTGATCATATGGAAAATTCTTTTGATTGTACATTATATATATATAACATTAAAGCATAAAGTTTAAAAACCAAGACCTAATAGATTATCAGCACGAATCTGTTAGATGGTCAGTTGGTCTAAAAACTGACCAAAGTTCCCCCCACCCTCAACTCCATCAGTAGCTACCCCCCATCCCGCCAGAGTGCCTCTGAGTTCCCCCCCTTTCCCTTATTTAATACCCCCATGCTTTCACTCCCCTCCCCCTTTTCTGCCCCTTCTACCCTCCCCCTGTTCCGTCCACAGCCCTTTAATCTGGACAGTCGGAGCGAGAAAGAGGGACAGCAGCGTGAGCGGACAGCTTGTACATGGCTCTCTGAGCTGGTGTTAAAGTGTATGTGTGTGTGTTATGCAGGAGACCGAGCTCTCTCTGCAGCGTTTGGCCAGTGGATTGAGAGACCTGGCCACCATGAAGACGGACCTGTCCCAGTACGTCGCGGCCGGCGACTCGGCTCTGCTGGAGCAGCAGCTGGAGCAACTCCACGGTCAATGGGAAGAGCTCTGTATGAAGGTGAGAACTGATTAAAAAAAAGAAAAGAAATGCAGGTAGAGAGAGAGAGAGGGAGAGAAAAGGGACCATGAAGTGAGCCGGAGGAAGTGAGAGACTGTAGGTGGTGCAGGTGGATAGGAAGGATTAAGGGGGAGAGACGGAGAGAAGGAGGGAAAAGTTGCTACCAGTGGTGTCTTGGCTTTGACCAGCAGCAGCAGCAGCACAAAGCCTCTGCACCACTGGGGCTGGACACACACACACACACACACACACACAACCCCACACACACTCATTTGTTTGAGAAAAGAGCCACCATGTGCAGGTTCATGGAGGGAAAATTACATTGTTATGTCCTCTTGTTAACACTTTCTTTTCCCCCAGGTGAAATTAATTTGTTTTCTTAACATTTCATCTGCAAAAGTACTAAAACTGAAACTGTTTGTTTGGGTTGTGCACGTCCGGATTTATTCAAGTCTTTTTTCCTGCTTTTATTAGTTACAAACATAAAGAAAAGCGTAGCATTCTGCAGAGTAGCGAAATGCTTTCAAATATAATGACTTTGCAGCTTTTCGCGTTGTAATTAGACTCAGACTCACTGAGCCATCCGAACAATCACATGAAACTTGCGACAGAACAGCCCATTCATTCTGAAACTGCATTACTGGTGAAAGCAGCTCTACTGTATACACACAAATTCCTACAGTTAAGTCTTTTGGCTTAAACACAAACACGCTCTTGTTCCTAAATACCAACGGTTGTGACATGCGTGGGACATTTTTGTCAGTTATTAGGGGTTACAGGCTAATTTGCAGACGTGCTAATTGGGTCCCCAGTCAGGCCGGCTGCCTCCACCTGCTCCTGTCTTGGCACGAGCTGCTGGGATGCAGCAGCTGCAGCAACAGCAGCCAGCAGTTTGACCAATCATGGAGTTTTCCACTGATATTTGGTTTTCTGCATGTTGGATTATATGTGCAAACATGCTATCTGCTTATTTTAGCTCCATAACTCTTCTTATGTTTGTCCAAAAGCAAGGCTGAAGTCAAGAAATGGAACATTACCTGAAAAGAATATACTATATCGAAAAATTATTTTTTTAATGATAATTTCTGCTAAATAGTGAAACCGATGGACAGAAATATAAAGTAAGGTTATTTGATGAAGCACAGACAATTTTCAGCAGTTAAATCACACAAGATTGTTCATCCCTATTAATTCCTGACATGGCCTGGGGGGGCCTGGATCTGAGCCACAACAGTTTCCTCTGCATAGTTAACAGGTTGTAGGTGGGGGAAGCCACTGGAATGGGCCCGATGAGCAGATGGCCTGGCTGGGCTAAAGGGATTCAAGGGACAGGCTCTATTGTTCCGGGGGGAAGCACAAAGTCCTCACGGGGTGACGGCAGATCACAATGCACCCTAAATTCTCCAGAGTCCAGAAAGGCCCAGCG
Organism: Diplodus sargus; assembly: GCA_903131615.1. Classification (NCBI taxonomy): domain Eukaryota; kingdom Metazoa; phylum Chordata; class Actinopteri; order Spariformes; family Sparidae; genus Diplodus; species Diplodus sargus. The sequence goes on along the minus strand of CAEMYA010000289.1, from coordinate 604,197 downwards.
GTTGTTAGTTCGTTAAAACCAAAGCACGGCTCATTTAAATCAAATAAATGCCACAGAACGGTAAAATATAGCTGGTTCAAACATGCCCCGAGGGCTCGCTAAGCCCTTTAACCTCAAAAAGATCATCGGCCCCCTCCTCAGCGATGTAATGGGGGTTTTCATGGCATTAAGCTGTCATTAGGAAAATGGACCTTGTTAATTTTATCAACCAACCAGAGTCCCTTTGGGGATTTCTCTCAATTCAGTTGATGACTGACTCTGCTGCTGATTAAATGCTTCAGTGTAGGAACACACTTCATAATCAGTTTATTTATAGGTAATCTGTTGTATTGAACAGTACTCTTTTACAGTACACATTTTGAAAGACTTCCCTATGAACTAAACTCAAATCTACAAAATGCACTGTTGTATAGGAGAATTAGGTCAGATTTTTCCTGGAACATACCAGGAAGTAACACAACCAACAACCCTGCTTCAGACTGGATTGACATTTGTCAAAATCCAACTGACGGGCCCGGCACAAGTCAAACAGTTAAGACTTGTTTCTGTGTAGTAGTAGTTCCCAGGAAGTCTATTTATAAATCTTGTAACTGAGACACATTTGTTTTTCTGCTGTAAATGTTGTCGGTTTAATGGTTTGTTTAAAAGCTGTAAATCGTGTTCAGTGCTTTGTGTGGATAAAGCTCCATAGTCGCTGGTTCATCAAAAAGGCTCATGTGGTTTATGGCCTGAACCCTGAAATAATGGTTATTCTAATTATGGATTAATCTGCAGATTATTTTCAGGATTAATCGACTGTTTGTTTAGTCTGTAAAACCTCAAAGAAATAAGAAAAAAAATCCTCATTTCAACTTCCCCAGAGCCCAGAGTCACGTCTTCAGATTGCATCTTTTGTCCAACCAACAGTCCAAAACCCAAAGACTACATTTACTATCACGAGTGATAAAGAAAGAAGCAAATCCTTATTTTAAGGCGCTGGAACCAGAAAATGTTGAAATATATAATCATTTATCAAAACAGTTGCAACTAATTATTGCAGCTCTAATCTGGTTACCCTTAACTAACATGATAGTGTCATCAAGTGTTGCTGCAAATATCTGTCAGTCTTGCACATGTTATTCTAACTGCGGCTTAGCCTATTCCACAGGTGCCTACACGAACAATACAGTCTTGAAATTTCACCCGGCAGCTTTTAACCACATAAATACACCCCTCTGCACAATGTGAAATCATAAAATGGACCACTGATACTTACTTTGACATCATAAAGCGTTCAGTAGTGTGCAAACCTACTAAATGCCACTTTTATCACTTTGACTCTTCCAGGTGTCCTTGCGCAGGCAAGAAATCGCAGACCGCCTCAACGCCTGGACCATCTTCAACGACAAGAACAAGGAGTTCTGTGATTGGCTGACTCAGATGGAGAACAAGGTGTGCCACAGCGGAGATCTGAGCATCGAGGAAATGGTGGAGAAACTAAAGAAGGTACAAGCTCAGAGGAATATTAATATCTTCCTTATTGCCCACGTATTACTATGCTCGGACATGGACAGGCTATTTCTTTTTTTCTTTTTTTTGTGTATTTGGATGAAATTGGAGTTCCCTAACCTAACATCTAACATAATTAGAGCTTGTTTAACAGGTATAATTGCTCCTGAATGCACATTATGAAACATTAATATAGGTTCTTCTTGAACTACAGTATATTCCCCGAAAATAGCACATTCTCTAATGCCCAAAATCCACCCATGATTAAGGCCATGGACACCACTTGTTTATGTTAAAATCCATACATGAACAACATGCAGTACAGTATGTTGTTTATGACAGATGGTGGCCTGGAATGAAATGGCTGCATGTCCTTTTGTTTCAAACACAACAGTTGTCCTTTCAGTGGCTGAAAGCCTTTTGTAGCTTACTGTTACATCATGAAGCATGCTCGTTTAGTCAAAGAGATAATAATTGGTTTGAACGTCGCTGGAGTGTTGTTTTGAGCTGTTAGATGAGATGAGAAAATTAGAGGGAATGCGATCGACCCTTTTAAATGATTTGGAAAGCAGAAGTTGGCACTTCCTGGTGATGATGGACTGCTCCGAGTGAATGGAAACAGGTGTTTGGTAAATAAACGGGACACTGAAACTTTGAAGCATCCCACTTTATTTCAGACTGAACTGAACTGTCACTTAAATCTTTAACAAAAACAATTACATAAAAATGAAGATGTTTCCCTCTCAACATTTTATATATTCTATACATTTTCTATTTTATTATATTATAAGGAATGTTGAAATCATGAAATAAAGTCAAAATTATGATAAAGGGAATATTTATAAGATAAAAAAGTCATAATTATCAGATAAACAGTCAACATTTATTCATTTTTTTCTTTAACTTGAGGATATGAGCGTCTCAGTTTTGGCCCTACAAGGGAAAAACTTTGGGCACCACCTGGGGCAGATTTTGTTTTTTAGGTTTTTCCTTTTTATTAGAACATAATGTTCAAATAATAAAGCATCATGTCATGTTTCCATAGGACTGTATGGAGGAAATCAACTTGTTCAGTGAGAATAAGAGCCACCTGAAGCAGCTCGGTGAGCAGCTGCTGTTGGCCAGCGATGAAGCCAAGCAGACGCAGGTCCACGGCTCACTGCTGGAGGTCAACCAGCGCTGGCACAACCTCTTCCACCACATCGAAGCCAGGTGAGAGAGCGGCCAAGGCTGTTTAGGTTCAATTTACTGTGTATTTGTATAAATGAAGCCCTTTGCAGAAGACCCGAAAGGACAGAACAGATTCAGACTTTCGACTTTCCAAAAGCAAAATGGTTGTTAGATTAAAGATCGAGCTGTGTGTAGGTGTGTGTTAATGGTTTTCTACTTTTGTTGCGTAACACACTCAATGTCATCCTCTTATTAGCCTTCTCAGCCAGCACCTTTCACAGCAAAGCCACTCTCCATTTAAAGAGCATCATTAAGGACTAAATTGCTTGAACTGGGAGTCTATAATTAAAAATTGGCTCTGATGTGAATCCATCCACCTGCTGTTGAGCCCGTCATGCTCTGCAGCTGTCAGGAATACTTCCTCTAATGTACAGACTGTAGGTTAAGCCCCTGTGATATTAAACTGTTACTGCCCCCGACACCCCCCCCCCAGACAGATGGAGAGTCCTGTAGAAGAGCAGGAGATACAGACTCCTAACCCTGCACACTCCGCCGACCCCACCCGATACCGCCACCCGTCTCAGACAGTACCATATGTCCCCTCGTCCACGCTGACTCCCCCAGCCCTGTTCCAGTGTGTGTCAGAGTGGGACAACATGAGGGAGGGCGGGCGGGTTAACGTGGGAGGGGCTGCGTCTGTCGGCATGCATTAACTCTCAAAGCGAGGTCCCCTCAAAGATGCAGGGGGCTTGATCCCATGCAGGCAAGATGTGGTCACTGGGCTGTAGATAACGGGTGCAGTGCACATGTTGAAGATAATGTAAACAAAACAAAAAGCTATTCTTTTAGTTTATCAGCTACGATAACTAATAATTTGACATGATACAATAAATGAGTAGGCTTAACAGAAGACGTGTATTCTATAATGGATGTAGCCATCAGCACAGTTACTAGTCAAAGTAAAATAATGGAGTTAAAAGCACATGTACAGTGAAAAGCTGCATCATTACAGCAACAGCAGTAAATGCCAGTTGGAGTTTATAGTCTCTGAGTAACTTTGAGGCCTCCTGTGGTCAGCTGTACTTTGTGAGATTCATCCTCCGACCATACATCCTCACTTATCCTCCGGCCCTTTTTCTGCTCCGCTTTCTCCACCCATTCTGCTCCTGTCCTTTTCCTCATCAGGGACCCCTGCCCGGGTTTTGTGTCTTTGTTGGGTCCTCCGCATGAAGCTGCTGGTCTTTGTTAGGCTGTCAGAGGTAGAGAGGCGGTGAAAGAGAGAGAGAGACAATTTAGTTGACTGGGATGGTTGTTTCTGCGGAGGGGGAAGAGCCTTTTCTGGACAGAATTTACACTCGCTCCATTATGTCTTCATTACACGGACATAAACATGAGGCCACGTACACTGCACACACAAACCTCCACTGACTATACACTGTACATTACTGCTGAACTGTGACAAGGTTTTGGCACCAGTTCAGTTCTCTTACTGGTGTAAATCCAGCACCTGAGGTTTGGAACAAATGCTAGCAAGAACACATGTTTTATTTTTTTTATTTTTAATTTCTTTAAATTCCTTCAGTGAGTGATTTTTTTCATAACACAAACTGTATATATGTTTAAAAAAAAAAAAGAAAAAAAAGAGCTTTTGGCTAAACAAGAAAAACTAGAATTGTGAATCTGAAAAAAATACCTGCAAAGCATCAGCATGCTCAGATTCACTGTAGGTATGGCAGCATACTAATGTTTACATTTTGCGCAAATCACCACTGTGCTTATAGCTGCTGTCATTTTAGCTAAGTAGCAGTCCTGATGGCCGCCCCCCCTCCCCCACGTCACCACACTTGCTCGACTTTTTTTAAGAGTCAGCTCTCTTTGGCTCTGCCTTTTGCTGAAGCGTTTTTCATCACTTGGCCTGTTTGGTAGTATAAGCAAAGCAAAGCATGCAAACAGGACTGCCCCTTTGTGGAGTTCTCTGTCCTGATTGGATAAAGTTGGCAGCGATACCAGAAAATGTCTTTTCTCTTTTACTGCACGAGCAGGATGACAGACAAGGATTACTGACCAAACACTCTACAACACTGATTACTGTTGTAATATAGAGCCCATTTTAATAAGAAAATAACATTTTACAACTGCAGCTTTTAATGCAGCCATTAGTGAAAGCTTAAAAAGAGATAAGAAACATCATTTCTTCAAAGACAGAACATGAACTTAAACTTAATTACAATTCTGCTCCTAAATCTAAGCTAACCACTTGAAGAAGAAAGAGCCATTCAAAATAACAACAGCTCAAACCGGATCGGAAAAGATCTCAAAGGGCTCTCACACACTCACACACTCTACTTATCCAATGTCTTCCTAATGTCCGGCATCTGTTGGGACCCTTTCATGCATTCTTCAGCCTGCCACTTACACTCACAGCTGTTTTTAGTGCTTATTATTTTGGTGGAGAGCGTCTCCCTCTCGGCCCCCGACAGGCCCTGCTGGACCCGACAGGAGAGGAAGGATCAAATGGGGGAAATTAACTCAAACTCCCAAACGGGGCACACTTCAGGCTTTTAATTCAGCCGCAGAAGAGAGCTCGTATTGTCCCAGGCGTTGCTATGACTCCAGTCAGTGTGGCGCGGTGTGTGTGTGTGTGTGTGTGCGCGCGCACTCAGGAGGGGGGTCGGTTGCCATGGTGACTGGAAGTTTTGGTATAAGATACCTGAGAATGTTGTAGGTTGATGAATAGCTAAGCTGTTTATTTTGTTCTCTTTTATTTCTCATTGACTTTCGTTCTGTTCTTCAGTCGTCCTTTTTTCTGTCTGTTTCCTCCTTTGCCCTCTTTTTTTCTGTCTTCATACATCTCCTCATCTCTCACAGCCTTTCCTTCCCTCTTTCTTTCTCTTGTTGTCTTTTCCCTTTTTTTGTTTTTCTTTCCATTTTTTTGTTATTGTTTTATATTTTGTCTTTCTAACTTTTTCTTACTTTTGGTCATTCTTTCTGCAATTTTTGTCTTTCTTTGTGATTCATATTTTTTTAAAACTTATTTATTTGTAAGAGAGGATGTACAAGAACAAATGCTTTGTTATTGGATCTTTTCGTCTCTCTCTATCAATTTCTCGAACAATAGTGAGCCAAGAAACATACTTGGAAAATAGAAAATTGAGAGCATAAAGTTTGTCCAAAATGACTACCGGTACTTGAACACAACACATACATAAATAGATCTATTGAAAGGTGCAGGTAGACATTATTTTATTTGAAATGGTCACAAACCGAAGAGGATCTAAAACCACTAGGTTAGATATTGTTACTCCATGTAACAAAAAGAAAAATACACACGTTGCACGTTGGTCACTATTGCTTATTTGAATATGGATTGCTAAATATGACCTGTGGATCGTACAAGTTATTAAACTGTGTGTGTGTTTGTGTGTGTGTTTAGGGTGAAGAAGCTGAAGGAGACTCTGGTGACGGTGCAGCAGCTGGATAAGAACATGAGCAACCTGCGCTCGTGGCTTTGCCGCATGGAGGCCGAGCTGTCCAGACCCATCACCTACAGCGTCTGCCACCACCAGGAGATCCAGAAGAGGCTGGCTGAGCAGCAGGTAGCCCACAACACACACAACCAATGTCTTCCTTCTTTTTGTCTTCGTTTTTTTTTAGTTTCTTTGTTCTCCCCTGTTCCTTTCTATTTCCGGACATGTTTCTAGTTGTGTCTTTTGTCTTCACCGTATTGTTTCTGTGGTCTTAATTCCATAATTTAGTTTTTCTGGTTCACTGTCACTCCCTCTCACTCTCTGTCTCTGTTAATAATTAATAATTCATATCTGTCCTTTGTTTAATTTTGGGAGTGGTGGTGGGAGCTGCTGTCCTCTGTCTGTGCGTCAGCGGACTGATGTTTTAACACGTGGTTTCACTGCCGTGGACTGATGCGATGTCTGTCTTGGTGTCCGTCCAGGAGCTGCAGAGGGACATCGAGCAGCACACGGAGGGCGTCGCGTCGGTGCTCAGTCTGTGCGATGTTCTGCTGCGGGACGAAGATGCCGCCGGCGGCACTGAGGCGGAGAGCGACTCCCTGCAGGAGACCAGCCACAGCCTGGACCAGCGCTGGAGGACCATCTGTGCCATGGCTCTGGACAGGAGGCTCAGGTAGGAACTGAAACACACGTACTGTACGGTGTCCCCCACTTTTCACCACAGATCAATCAGTCAGATCAATGTGTGTGGACAACTTAACATTTTTGTGTTCTTTGTCTATTACGATTAGTGCTGGTATAACATCCATAAACTTACTCTGGAGTCTGTAATAGGCTACAGTATACAATATATAGATAATACTTCATATTCAAATAACTGTTTTGCTCTGCAGTCAAGAATCATGTTCCATTCAGTTCATTTCTAGTCAGATCAATCATTTAAATTGAAACATTTTGATTCAGAACTTATTTTATGCTTTACATTTTAAAAACTCAGTAATTAAGTGCCAGGGAAGGCTTACATCTGGAAGAAAAAATGCTCCATATATTGATGAGAAAAAGCCAGAGATCAGCCTCCACAGCAGACTGTAACTCCAGCGTGACGCGTCCCTTGTAGGATCGAGGAGACGTGGAGACTCTGGTGCAAGTTCCTCGACGACTACTCGCGGTTTGAGGATTGGCTCAAGATGGCCGAGCGCACCGCTGCCAACCCGAACTCTGCGGACGTCCTTTACACCGTCGCCAAGGAGGAGCTCAAGAAGTTCGAGGTTGGTTGTGTGATTTTGCAGTGACTGGTGAAATTGCCGTGTTCTGTTTGCTTGTTTGGTTCTCAGAGAGGAACATTCTCACTGTTCTGTACCAAATTTCACTCGAGTGAATTCATTTTGAATTTCTGATGTGGAAAAACCTTCTTAAACGTGTTGGAATATCACTCTACTGTGACTCTATGATCAATCATTGTCATTGTTATTTTTTATTTCACAATGTTCGTTCTGGTCTCCAGTAAATTACAAACTCTACCCTTTTCCATTTTTCTGTAAACGGCAAGAAATTAAAGATACATGTGTGTAAACCAAGCTGAGTGTATTTGACATAACGGACAGAACAATTACAATTTGAAGTAATCTGCTGATTATTTTAGCACAGTTGTATTTGATGTTATGAGAAGGATGCTGTGGAACAAACGTGCCTTCTGTATACAATAACAATAGTTGCTCTTTTTGCTCTTTCTTTAGGGTTTCCAGAGGCAGGTCCATGAGCGGCTGACCCAGCTGGAACTTGTCAACAACCAGTACCGCCGCCTTGCCAGGGAGAACCGCACTGACCGAGCCAGCCAGCTCAAAGCCATGGTCCACGAAGGCAACCGGCGCTGGGACACCCTGCACCGCCGAGTGGCCGCCATCCTCCGCAGACTCAAGGTGCAGGACGGGACAGAGGGCGTGGCACAGCGCCGCTATTTGGAATCCATCCTGTGATCCTGTCACCACTCCACTGTTTGCTGTGTAATAAATATATGTAGAGATATTTACTCGTCATCTTTTCCCTCCACCTCTCTCTCAGTATTTCACCTCCCAGAGGGAGGACTTTGAGGGCACCAGGGAGAGCATGCTGGTGTGGCTGACCGAGCTGGACCTGCAGCTCACCAACGTCGAACACTTTTCGGAGAGCGACGTCCATCACAAGATACAGCAGCTCAACGTGAGGACACACTGTCGCCGCACAGACGCTCACACACGCACACACACACACACAGCTGACTGTTGCATGGCGACACCACAGGTAGCAATCTCTCCTCAGTTTGATTTTCTGAACTAAGTGCCTCCTTTTAAGCCTCTGTGTCCCTTTTTTTATCACGACCAATACTTCAGTTTGTGCTCACATTTTTCAGCCCGTTTACGTGGTTGAAAACTGCCAGAGCCTTTACAGTGGCTGATATTTAGGAAGGTTTCTGTTACGGTTTGTTCACCATGCACACATGTCCTTTTGGTAGTCAACATTTTCCTGACTGAGTGTTTTGTTTCCACAGAGTTTCCAGAAGGAGATCACCCTGAACACAGAGCGCATTGACGGACTGATAGTGTTTGGAGAGGGTCTGACCCAGAAGAGCTCGCCGCAGGACGCCGCTCTGATCGAGGACGAGCTGGAGGAGCTGCACTCGTACTGCCAGGAGGTCTTCAGCAGACTGGTCCGCTTCCACCAGCGCCTCAGCCAGCCTCCAGTGAGCCGGAGCACACGCACACACTGCGACCATTCTTCCGTTCATAACTCGATTTATCGCAATTAAAACAAATGACACAGATTTTATTATATTCGTACAAGTTAACGGTTGGATCCCGTCTTTGCCAGACCACTGACTTGCTGACATTTAAGCCTAAACTGAATGACATTTCTGATGTTAACTTCATAATGACTTTAGTTTGGGCTGTTATCCTGAATGAGCCCTTCTTGGTGAGGATATGAGTGGCTTGTGTCACTGTGTCAATGTCACGTCGATATCAAAGGAAAAAACGTCATTGTGCCACTAATATTATTTGATTGGAAGGGAAACAGAGTTACAAAGTGCTTAACAGTAAACAAAAACAACAGGGAAAAAAATGAAATATGGTAAATAATGTAAAAAAGAGCAGAGGATAAACCAACCAAACAGTGAAACAACAGACAATAAAAGCACAATAAAAACGTGATGACTTTGCTGCATGAACTTGTCAGCCCTTTACAGGGATCCTGATTTTGGCCATGCTCGTCACAATCGCCTCGGTGTGATGTGGTAACTGAGTCTTGTGTTGTTCCTGAAACGTTGAAATGAAATGAAATGGGATTGAAGTCCTTGCGTCAGTAATTTGGAACGAAGTGAACACGACTCCTTCTTGCTGATTACTTGTTTTTCTCCCCAGATGATCAAAGAAGAGCCGGAGCTCTCTGGCACCACCTTCTCCTTGGAGTCGAGCTTGGAGCTGATATGCAGACCGTGGCTGGGGCGGAGCCAAGGAAGCCTTCCGGCCACGCCCACCCACCTGCTGGCCTCTCCGCTGGAGCGTTCAGGCCGGGAGACGCCGGACTCCCTGCCGCTGGAGTGGGACCACACCGTGGACGTGGGAGGGTCGTCGTCACATGAGGATGAGGAAGTGGAAGAAGAGGAGGAAGACGAGGAGGAGGAGAGGACCTACTTCAGTGCACTGTCAGGTAGATTCACATCGTCGTCTTCAGTAGTGTTTCCTTGTTTTTATTGAAGTAAAGGTTTTAAATGTCACCAAATCATAAACGCGAAATCCCTTAAAAGGTTTTCTGCGGTTATGCTGGGATTCAACACCAGAATGAAAGTGATAAACATGTCATTTAATGAGATTTAGCAAACAATATGTAGAAGCTTACAGAAAAGGACAAAACACAACATCCATTCCACACACAGTCATAGCCATCCATACACCTCTGCTCTGACCCCTCTCTCCTCACAGAGGCTGAGTTGTCTGAGTTCCAGGAGGAATTTGTTGAGGCCCCGGAGGCCCTACGAGCCTCCTCACTGGGTAGGCCCAAGAACATCTTTATCCTAATAAATTCACTCACAGCTCGGGGTGCTGGAACCAGATGCTCATGCATCACCCGCTGCTGCTGCTGCTCTGACTCTTCCCGAATGTGTGATTTGGAAAATCTACTGAAGGCCAAAGCAAACACTTTCTGCCTTTTCTTTCGTTTTTCCACACACTGTGGTCTGAATTTCGGAAAAGCACACAATTGGCTCATGGGTAGGATGTAATTAAAGGACAAACATCTCCATGAACGGGTCCGATTTTTGTTTTTTTTTAGTTTCATGTTGTGGGATGGGTCTTAAATTTTCCTGAGAAATACTTCACTCAGACTCTTGACACCGTCCACTTCACTTGCAATTAAGTTTATAGACTACAACGTTTTGGTACTTAGACCTTCAGACAACCTGATGAAGGTCTAAGTACCGACACACTGTCAATAAACTTATTTGCAAGTGAAGTGGACGGTGTCAAGAGTCTGTTTCCTGATTCTGTCTGCCTTCAGTCCTCTGCTGTGCACCTGTCAATCTTACGGTGTGCAAAACCGTCACTCTGTAAATGGATCCTTATTTAAAATACTGTTTTTGATAAAACATTTTCACTGAATCAGCTTATATTAAATGTATTTGGATGCATTTTTATATCAGCTTCTGTGAGGACGCTTTAGATCGTTTTGCGTGCTGGTGCAGTAATCTTTCTTTCCTGCTGCTCAAATAAGTGAATTATGGTGTTTAATTACCGCACGGATCACAAGTTCTACAGTTTCCGGGGTATGGGCTGTTTGTGCTTGGGAGGCGTCTTTACTCTGCTTTATTTTTGGCGAGTTTTGGCTGGTATTCAGTATTGTAAAAGTTTACAGCTTTATATCGTCTCTTGTTTTCCGTGAGAGAATGTAATTGTGTTTATAACTGTAAATTTGTACCACATGCCGTATCCCAGCATCAGTCGCTGAGTCATAAAAAAAGTCCCACCAGTGAAGCTTCAGAACCCGGGGTTTCTAAGAGGAGAGCACGATTATTGATGCAGTAAACCCAAATTATTTTTAAAGCTGTGGTTTTGTGTTTCAGCTTCCAGCAGGTCTTTGGCCGTCCATGAGTCTCCAAGATGGCGATCGCAGGCAGACGCAGAAACACAGTCTCTCCAGCTGGACTCAGAGGGTCACCCCGAGGCTCCATCCACCCTCACCAGCACCCCTCTGAAGCAGGAGCGCTATGTATGTTTTAAAAAAAATTTTTTTAAAAAAGTTTATGCCAGAGATGTCTAAACAGAAACAAAATCTGAGCCGATGCTTCGTACGAACCTGTGTGCAGCTACTAACAGTGTGTCCGTTGTGTCTCCAGCTGCGTCTCATGTCTCAGTGCAGCGGCAGCATCGAGGACATTAAAAAAGTCTCGCTGATCCTGGATGATGAGGAGCAGCCGGAGGAGCTCGGCCTGACGGGACTCAATGCCTCGGACAAACAGTCTGGTGAGAAACCCTTGTGGTTTCATGTTCACGCTGATGGAGTGCATGAGCTCCAATCTGAAGATGAGAGAAATGTGCAGATCCCAATCTGGCTAGAAGAACAACATCCAGTGAAAGGTCTGACGTTAATCTGTATCAAATGTGGCTCTTTCAGCTGTGATTGAACGCTGGGAGCTGCTCCAGGCTCAGTCCAGGAGCGACCTGCACGCCGGCCCTCAGGAGCTCACGTCGGACCTCGACGACATCACTTCCTGGTTAGAAAACGTGATGCCGGAGCTCGAGAGCCTCCAGCAGTCCGACCCGTCAGCTAGCATTGAGGACATGGCAGCCAAAGCCAAAGAATTTAAGGTGACCTTTAAGGATAAACACAACAGATCCGATGGGAAGTATTCAGCGTTTGCGTTTGTGTTCATGGATCCTTCTCTTGCAGGAGATGCAGAGGATGTTTACTCGCTACAAGTCCATCATGCTGTCAGTGAACCTGCAAGCTCAGGAAGCTCCGGAAAAACAGGACAGACTGGCGGCTATGAACCGAGACTGGAGCCGAGCGTGTACAGGCCTCCAGCAGTGGGACACCAGTCTGAGGAAGACGCTGATGCGCTGCCAGGTGAGAAGAAGTGCCAAGTATTCATCAGAGACTATTAAAAAATGCAGCCTCAAGTCTTGTGGTGTTTTGAATCAGAGAATGATATTTTCCCGTGGAAGCTCTTTTACCTCTACGGTGCCATCGCTGTCGCTCTGTGTGTTGTTCTTGGTTGTGCTTCGTTAGAATTAGATTGTTTTTTTGCTCGCGGCCTCCGTGGTCATCAGGCGCTAATCTCTAAGCCTCCGTACAGGAGTTCCATGAAACCCTCCACTCCCTGCTGCTGTGGCTGGCCCACGCAGAGAGCCGACGCTTCGCAGTGGACATCCATCACCCAGACACACCCGTCACCGCCCTCCAACAGCACCGCAACACGCTCGCAGTAAGCAGAACGAGTCCGGCGTCGTCGAGCGTTCACTCTCTTGCTGGGATGGACCGACTCTGACGGTCTTTTTTCGTTTTGCAGGGTCTGCAGGAGGAGCTGCAGGGCCGGCGGACTCAGCAGGCCTCCCTCCAGGCTCTGTGGTCTCAGCTGCAGCCCGAGGAGGAGGAGGCCGAGGAGAGCGAAGAAGCTCAGGAGAAACTCCACGTGACGGGAAGCAAACTGAAGCTGCTGCTGAAGGAGGTGGAGCGGGACCTCCGCAGCCTGCAACAGCGTCTGGTGAGACAGAATTAGTTTCTTCAGTTTCTTGAAGACGTTTCACTTCCTCCAGAGATTTTCCTGCCATTTTTTTTCCCACTACAACGCTAGTCATAAAAACAGGGAGGGAAAACAATTTCTATTTCAGGTTAGAAACCTCCGGGCGTCCATAAGGTTCTGTATGTAAAAATGTCTTTTTTGTCTTTAATTCAGGGTGGTGAAGCTGCATCAGGCGTCCAAGACCAAGGTGCTACTGCAGAACCTTCTCAGGAAGCCACAAACTCAAAGAAAGGCTCCTCAACTCAAAGGTACACAGAGAGACATCAGTGTTGTGTTAATACAATACAATTCTTTCTTTTAAATTGTGATTTAAAGAAGAGTGCGGTTACCGTAACGACTGACGCCTTTATTACCTAACAGCATGTAAATGTAACGTCCTTGTGTCTTCTGTGACGTGCAGAGAGAAGAGGGACTCGTCGCCGCCTCGCTCCTTCTTCTACCGGGTCCTTCGCGCCGCCTTCCCCCTCCACCTCCTGTTCCTGTTCCTCCTGCTCCTGCCCTGTCTGATCCCCCTGTCAGACAGCGAGCCCGGCTGCACCGGAACCAACAACTTCGCCCGCTCCTTCTACCCCATGCTGCGCTACACCAACGGCCCACCACCCACCTGATGGGGACGTTCTCGAAAAAAAGAGACGAAGGGCATTTTTTTCGAGCTGAGAAACACAAGCCACCTTTTGAATCACTGAAACACGTGAAAAACCTGTCTGAAACTAAAAATGTATTTTAGCGAAAGAAGCGATTGTCTTCTAAAAGAAAGTCCAAAGTGCTGAAATGTTGTCTATTTATAAGTGTCCATTTTATAAGATTTGATCTTTGAAGAGATTCTATTTATTCCACGAACAAAACCCCCCGTATTGAATTAGGATAAGCACCACACATGAAGAATACATTCAGATATCTTGGGTTTGATTAGGCAAAGATCTTGCGGCAGCCTCTTCTGGATCTCATCTGCAGGAGTCGTACAGTAGATCGGGGTCTTGTAGTTGCAGCAAAGATGCTTCAGTAACAGGAGAGATCGTTTCGGTGTCCTTTAGCTGCTGTAAAAGCCAGCGAACAAATTTTACAGCGAGTTCATTTGGTAATAACTGAGAGGTGGAGATCAAATAAGAGGATGAAATCACAATATCCCTCTCTTGTTTAAACTTGTTGCTAAAAGCTGAGTTTGATGGTCTAAACCTCACCATCCAAACACAGTGCAACAGTGACTGTCAGTGGATTTTCACTGCTTAGCTTTTATCAGATGTTTTTTTTTTTTTGTTTAAATGTACACATCATCGTTGGGATTTACATGTTTATATCCAGATTTCACTCCTGCCACGGTCCGTATTTAATGTCATTTCTTATAACTGCTGACATTTCATTCTGTGAGACTCGGCCCTGAAAACAAACGGAACGCTTCACCTATTTTTATGTTGTACTGTACTCTAAAGTTTATTTTTTATGAAAAAACACACTGGTTGGTTAAATTTGAATGTTATCTTTATAAAAAAAAAAAAATGGCAGTTTTATACATAACAGTATATCTGTTTGTTTTTTTTCTAGATGATTTGTCTTGTGTAGATTGTGAGCCGACATTTCTTTCCTTCCCCCTGCACTGTTGAAACACTGTAGATGTAGCAGAATGACGTGTATGTACAGAACGTAATAATATAATGCTTATTTATAACATCCGATGGTGGATTTATGCTCCTAAATTTCTGGTAGTAAACAAACACTGATTTTCTTAACTCTGTTTTGTTGTGATTGATTGTGAGAAAAACAAACAAACAGCTTTGAATCAACAGAGTTCAGATGTTTTGGGGCTGGAACAACATTTTAAATCCTCAGCGATTAATTCCTATCTCGTTTGTTTAATCTGAACACAAACAGAAATGTAGGAACGATCTGTGATGCAGCGTCTCGGCACTGCTCTCACTGTGATGGGAGAGATACTGCAGGAAATACTGCAGTGATGTGACAAGTGATTTCAGCCGCAAACCTCACACTGGTATCTGAAGTTCCTGCGGTTGTCCTGAGAGAGAGCGTCAGGCGAGCCGTGTCCTCGCTGCAGCCAGTCTTTATGCTAAGCTAAGCTATTACATCCAGTGTGAAAAGGTTTTGAACTAATGAGCCAAAATTTAAGATAACTGAAAATCTATGGGAAATAAATGAGGGTTAATGTTTTTTCTTGACCTAGTCAACAGTATCTAAATACAAAATCTTAACTCAAGTACCACTTACAAGCTTTTAATGGAGCTTTCAACTGTCAATGACCACTTAAAGATTGTATTATTTATTTATTTATTTTTACAAATATATGTTACATTTGAGTGACACTACAGTCTGTTAAGTCTACCTCTGTGGTTGTTGTTCTGATGGAGACGGGGCAGATATGAGGTCGAACATCTTTTACGATTAAGTCCCGACATTAAACTCACTAGAAGAAGCTTTTTCCGCCGGCTTGCATCTTGGCACTTGCGAAACAGCTGGTTATGTGTCCAGTATGCCATCTCTACTTCTTCTGCACCGTTTATTACAGTCACGCATGATGTAGCACATACAGACTACAACTTCAAAAGAAACTACAATTTGTCGCCTAGTTCATTCGTTGCAGCACACAGCTTCACGTTTTGCTTCTGCTAGAATCATTCAGGATTGATTAACAAGTGAAGAATGTCACTGTATCATCTGTACAACATTTTTGCTTTATTTCAGGGTGAAAACCAGACAGAACGGGTAAATGTGTAAACACATGACAAAAACAAATGATCATGTGCAAACCAGATGTCCACAGTTGACTTGTGTCTGATTTGAAAGGAGGACGATGAATGATAACAACAGCAGTTCACCTGTTCACACATCATGTGATCATCAAGCCATCATCAGAAATTAACCAGGTGCACGATGATAGACCTTTTTTTGGGAACATGAAGAACAATGTCAGTACATGTACACAGCGACAGCACAGTTTGCAGTGATGGTGGTAAAGAGTCCATGGGGAACGTTTTCAAAGTCTGCATATTTTCACGTCATGTGCCCTTCTTGTGGTGATCCTGATTGTCAAGCTGCATCGCAACCGTGCACACAGACACAGACGGCTACGTCAGCGACTTTTAAGATACAAAAATAATTTCCTTTTTTTCTTTAAGCAAAACTTGACAGATGCTGTATGAGTGCAACTTTGTCTTAAGAGCTTTAGCGATTATGATTCTTCACAGGAAACAACGGAGATGTGTTGAGCTAAGAATGAACAGTGATGAGTAATGTGGTTCTGTGATTGTGTGCTGTGAAGCCCCCTCTAGTGGTCAGCAGGAGGTCTGCAGTGACACGATTAAAATTACAGTTGGCCGCCTCAGCACAATTCAGACAGTTTATTTTCGGCGCTACTTTCTGATTAGAAAAATCCATGAAAAAAATTGACCAAATCCTGTTTTAATAGCTGTATGTGACAAAAAAAGAACACTTATTGGAAAAAAACTACTTCCGACTAGCTTTTGTTCTGCTAGCTACCAGTTTAGTTACTTTTGCAATCTTTCAGTGGCCTTACTGAAAAGTTTTCTGTCCAATTTCAAAAATAAATAGGTCTCTTCTACTGTACTGAACAGTAGAAATGACCTTTGTTTCAATTTAACCAAGATAAACAACAGTGTTGTAGCAACCTCAGCGCCCAGCTGTTTTTCAAATATAACTCTTTCACCTCAAGGCACTGATCTCTCCTGATAATGAGCCACAGATAGTCTGATATCACAGTGAGTTTGTGATAAGGGAATGTTCAAAGATTTTTGTTACAAATTGCTTACTTTTCTTGCAGAGGATTAGTTTAGAGGATTGGAACCACTCATGTCTGTAGAGTAAATAAACACTGCAGCCGAGACTTTTAGTTGGTTTCAATCTATTTGCTAAACTAAGTTAGCCAGCTACATATTTACCTTTTGTGAGAGTTGTATCCATCTTCTCCTTTAACTCTTGACAAAGCAAATAAGATTATTTACCAAAATATCAAACTGTTCCTTTAAAATATAAAAGCTATACAATACTTAAAATCAGGCATTATATGGAATTGCAAACCTGAACCCTTTTATCGGTGTGATGAGATACCTGAGGTGATTCATCATGTTCACGCAAAAATCTTGTAAAGTCAAAATATCCCATGTGCCCACAAAAGACCACAAAACATTTCTGGAGCTTCAGAGCAAACTGGCGTTATAACATTCTCCTAAACAAGTGATGCAAATGAAGACTTGTTTTAAAACGTGCATAAACATCAAAAAATTGCTCATCATCAGTCTTCTGATGTAATCCCAGCATCCAAAAGCCCCGAAAATTTAAATTGATACGACAGCTCTGACACATGGTGCACACTCACACTTTATGGTTAGCTGCAGTAAAGATTTCAGATTGAAATATTGTCTTTTCAAATAACTTCGGGATCTCGGGGCTTCAGGAAACTTGGATTAGGCTGGACGAGCTGTATGCAGCCATTTTATGTTTTTGTTTTGTTTTTAACATTTCAAAATGAGTCCCCATCTACTCCAGTTGTTGCTGTGATGATCCAGACATGTTTTGTGGACTATGAGACTTCACCCGACTTTTAATTGGCATGTGGATGAGAAGATAATGACTGAAATTTCATTTTTCTCTGTTGCCTCTCTGTATATATCCTCATATTTTATTTTATTCTCTTCAGTGATTATTTACACATAGGATTCTCTGTTGGAATCTCTGTGTGACAACATCTCAGGGTCTGTAATAATGAATGAATGTGATGACTGAAACTGTGATTCATTATCTGATATGAAATATTACATGAACTTAAGCACGTGCTGGTGCTACTGGCCAAATAATGACAGCAGCCTCGTCATGTTCCTGTTCCACTCTGGCTTTTTAATATGTGGCGGTAATGAACACTGCTAGTTTGGTCTGTCTGCAGAGTGAAATTTAAAGAGCTGAAATTTTCACTAGAGTTAGTGCACAGTGTGTCAGAGTGAGAGTTCACAGAAAGCAGCGCTCCGCGGTGAACTAGTCTTGTGCGAAGCGTGAAAAGTCATTGCATCTGAATTCTGATCCGGCTACTGCGGTTCACCTCTGCCTCCGGTGCTGCTGGGAGTCCAGGTGTTGGAGGGGCCGGAGGTACCGGGGCTGTGTGGCCGGGCAGGAGCGTCGCTCTGGTCCCCGGCCTCCTGCTGGGATGACCGGCGAGGCAGACGGGAGCTGTGCATGATATGGGCGTCCAACATCTCCAGCAGCAGGTCATACAACGGCACCATGTTCTTCATTTTCATGCCATGGAGGTGGTCCATGCCTTTGTTACTGAACATTTTAAAAGAAAGAAGAAAAGTCATCATGGCAGGTCATTTTTAATCAATAACATAAATTATAGACATTGCATCCCGACATTTGACACGGGGTCCTTTTACCTGACGTGGCGGATGTGAGAGAGCAGCATGAGCAGGTGGGCGAGGCGGGTGTACTGTTGGCGGAAAGTGAGGCCGGTTTTGGCGATGGCCCACACCAGCGCGTCCGTGACAGCGTCCAGAAGACGCAGCAGCTTGGAGCGACTCTGCAGCTCCTCGCCGCCCTCTGAGGAGCTGAGGCACATGTCTGGTAACACACAGACACAGAAACAGTTTGGAATTAACAAACAGGTCATTTATGCTTATGACTGGGGCTATTGCGCATTTTCATCTACTTTTGTGATGATTAGTTGCTATATTTCTCGTTCATTCTATGTCATTATTTAAGAGATGACTGTGAGGATGGTGACCTGAGGGACACACTAGGATACCTTCATTTCCATGGCAGAGGATTGTACAACAGGTAAGGTGTGTAGCTCTGAGTATTAACAAACTACCTTCAAACACAGTTTTTCCAAACGTACATTTACAAAAATAAAAACTAAAATCTACAAACAAACCTGGTGTGAGAGCTCTCCATTTGCAGGAGGGTTACAATTAGTATTCAGGGATCTGAGGTTATTAACATAACCACCAGCATACGCTTGCTAATTGAGCTAGCGCATCTCGTAATTTCACTGACCATAATTTTCACGAAGCAACTTCTTGTGATAGTTCTGGCGAGCGGCTCCAAGTAATGCGGTAATGATGCCAGCAGTCAAAAGAGTCACACAAAAACAAATGAACATTGAGCGACGAACCCAAAAGGGATGGTATTTGATAATCAGGGAATGAGACTCAACAATAAACTATTTTTCTCCAGAATCATTGACGCTCTGAAATGTTCCAAAATACAGCAAGCTAAATAAGCAAATACAGGCACACAGCAGAGTCTCAGACACACACCTCAGAACGGTTTCCATTGATACTTTTGGCGGTGCCAAGTCGGACCATGCCACGAAGAGTAACAATATTTTCATGTGTGGAACAATAGACAAACATTTTTTTGACGAAGAACTACTGAATAGTTTTTTCACACGTGGAAAAACAAATTTGAGGAACTTAAAAACATTATCCTGGCAAAACTCCCCCCCCACCAGTTCTAAAGTCATTAACACAGGAAAGAAAACAATTCAGATCTGACGAAAAAATGTCTCACAGACACAAACAGCTCAAACTTATATGAAAAAGTTTGAAAAGAAAACGGAGGAATGGAAGAGATGGAGCTTAAAATATGATCTGAGTTTGACTGTGCTGGTGGAGGAAAACAGAAACATTAGTCAGACATTAATTACTCATCGGCGGCGCTGCTCTGGCCCTGTTCAATTCAAACAGGTACTGCCTGTTGCTGAGAGCCTTCAGCGCAACCAATCCCAGCTGAGACTCCAGCGATACACGGTGTTCCCATCAGGGTGTTCGCTGCTAGCTCGGATACTCTGTCCCCTTGCCAACCCAGTGCATCACACACACACAGACAGGGTTACACACCGATAACACCTCTGGTTTCATGTACCGCAGCATCACACGCACACACAAACATCTCTTTATCTCACATATACACACATGCAACCCACACACACAAACATGTTCACTCACTGGAGTTAAGGAGGATCATGGCCTTGAGGCAGACGTACTCCTCCCTCTGGAGCTTGAGTTCTCTCACCCTGGATGTGGCGGCTATCAGCATATCAAAGATCTCCAAGAAGCCCTGGACACAGCTCGACTCTTCTCTGCCGTACAGAGACACAAACACAGCACACATTGTTTCAAAATTAGGGAGAAATCGTGCGACAAAAAATGATTCATGGACTTAAATCCGACAAAGATGCTAAAGATGGCGATGGAACTGCACGTGTCAAGGACGTAAATACTATAAAACTCTGGATGGACTTACACTGATACTGCATGTTTAACTGCACATTCTACTGTGCTACATTTCATTTGGATATATTGTCTTTTTTACACCACTATTACCACTATGTCATTTCTGCCCTTATCAAGACAAAAGACATTTGCCGAGCGGTGTGTGTGTGGGGGCCCGGCAGACCACTGGGTCATAGCTGTGCAGCTGCTCAGAGCCAGAGCTTCTGGAGGACTAAACACAGAGTCACAGCCAATTCTGCTCTGATCCACAGACAGGAGGTTATTGACAGGAGGAGAGCTCACAGATTTTCACTTTCAGGATTTAAAAGAGGGTTTATCAACCTGACTGCAGCCGCCATCCACAGAGCTGACCTCCATTGTTAGGTGTTTATGTGCTGTAATGTTGACTGCTGACTGGAGCTGGAGGGGAAATGTACTTTACAGCAAGAACGACATTACAGAAAGAAGAGCGGGGGACAGAACAGTGAAGCGGATTCTCCGGTGAGCGCTGGATTTAGTGAGCGTTGAATGCGTGTTCAAAAGTTCACAGATGTGTCAGTGAGTCACTTCCTTCTAATTAAATATCAAGCGTGGCTGTTGGCTGATGTTATCTGAAAACATCTTCCACCACAGGAACAATCAACTTCCTATGACTCGCGCACTGCACCATGCTCTGCACTGTTTCACAGCTATAATCAAGGACACCTCGAAGGAAAATTTAGTTTCGCACAACGCTAAAGCTGCGCTCATCAAACGAACAGGACACTCTGTTCCAGCTTTTGAAGCAGACGAGCGTCGGTAGATGTTCTCTTGTTACCACATGCGGGCGCAGATTGTTTATAGTCTCAATGAGTCTGTGGTGGGGATACCAAGTTGCACGCACACAAATAATTTTCTCATAAATTAAAACAGACTGCATGTTGACATCCACAACTGTATAAACAAACAAAATCAAAAATCAAAAAAACATTATAATTGTGTAATATCCAATATTCCTGAATCTTTTTTAAGATATTAAAAATTCTGCCGAGGCAAAATATTTCTAAACAATGACACTACAATTTTGTTATTTATTACCAGTGTGATCAGAATGAGATTGTGGTGGGTCCTTCACTAAATGTGAGATGGATAATGATCATTTATGTTACTTTTTCATACTGTACATAAATGGAGGCCAGGACACAGTACTACCAACAGCAACACGGCTTTATTTGATAGTATAGCTGAAGGGTGACAGGAAACACGAAGAGTGTGTGTGAGGGCCAATGACATGCAACAAAGAGCCACAGGTCGGATCTGAAACCCTGGGCTGCTGCAGGGAGGAGACGTCCAACTGATCTGGTGAGGCGAAAACCAATACTGGATTTTAATCAATACTCCTATTGATGATTTAACCTTGTAAAGAAAAATCTGTCTTTTTTATATTAAGGTTTACACAAACTAGCACTTTGACGAGGATCACTTAAAGTTGTAATCCTAAAGATTTCGGTACTTGGCAACATTCTAGGTTACCGTGACAACAGCAAATGAAGTTCAATAAAACAGCAAACACTTCTTGAACAGCTGCTTGAACAGTTATCAAAATCAGAAAAAAAGGTGGAATACAAACATACACAGTTTACTGTGAATCTCTCAAGAGCCTAAATCATTTTAAGGAATGGAGGACTCTGCCACTAACAATGAAAACAACTGTATTCTAGATTTGTATGACTCTGCACTCAGTCAAGTTGTAGTTTACATCCTTGTCTGTCCTGTAGTATTAGAATGACACTGTACAAATTGTCAAGTCCATTGCGGCATGTGATTGGGATTCTGGGTTATATAAATTACATTGATTTGAGTGACCTTTGAACCCGACATTCTTGCCAGTTCATCCTTGATTTCAAGTGGACATCTGTGCCACATTTGAAGAAATTCCCTCATGAAATACTGATATTTCACAACAATGGGACAGATAGACAGACAACCTGAAAACATAACGCCACCAGCTACAGCTTCTGTTGCTGCATAGCCATTAAAAGCCAATTACACAATGCTAATAAATTGAAAACCTTCAACCTAACATCCACATTAATAATAGCAAACTGTCCTTTAATCGAGCTTGTGAAGTGAGGAAGTGAGTTCTCGGCGGTGGTACCTGCTCAGGCTGAGGTCAGGGGAGAAGATAAGTTTCCCTGGATGGTCCACTGACCTCCACATCAGTCCGATCATTAGCACCTCCAGCCAGCAGCACTCCAACAGGTGCACCTGGTCCAAGAGACCGAGCTCTAAAAACCCTGAGAAAAAAAACATAATAGACATAGTTTCTAAGAGAAAATCACAAATCCAGTTTGTGATCAATAGTTACCTTAATCTTCTACTGACAGTATGACATTTTAGTCATATTTCATCCCAAACTGCAGAAAATGTGCTTGTTCCAGCAACTCAAATATGATGATGTAAGGCCTTTCTCGGATTTATAACACTGCAATTTTAAAATGCATTTGTTCTGGACTTCTGGTCTCACAATAAAAACGAGATGTTCCCTTGGGTTCTGGGAAATTGTGATGTTAATTGCATACCAAATCCAAACGTTTACCGAGAATTTCATGCATCAGGGCCCCGATCAGTTTACAACGTGGTTCATCTTTTGGTCACATGTCCAATGTCAAGAGCAGCCAGTGCTGTTATCTTTTCAGCCAGGCAATGAGTGACTCTGCCTGTCAATAATACTCAAACATGTCACTTTAGGTTGAGGTAAAAGGTTTCTGTGTCATAACATCGTGCACTGCACAATGAGGATAATTCAGTTCAGTGCCATTTGGTCACAACTTTCATACTGTGCAGGGAAGCAGTCTGAATCAATCACCAGCGAGTCTAATAAACAAACCTCCAGTTCTAAAAACACCGCAACTTGGCTTTGTAGGACTGGACTCACATGCTAAATAAAGCAGGAACAATTACTGCGTCTGGCCAGTCATTAACTCAGTTCCCCAGATGACTGAGCGGCTCTGCAGGGATGTTTTAAAAGATGAGAGGCATACAGACAATCAGATGTGTAACTCAGGGTACCATTAATGCATTTTTATGTTGTTGTTGTTAAAGATGTTCTGTGTACTCTTAAAAACAACAACATGTGACTTGCTTTTTACCCTGGACCTGTCATTAGGTCAATTTTCATGAGGTCATTATAAGAGCTAAAAAATACAAGGTAGGAATTGCGACACAATACATACAAAGTCTTAATTTTCATAATTGTTATTTCTACGAATTCTGTAGAAATAAAGTGTAATTTATAATTTTTTTTTAGGATCCCCGTGTAGCCCCGACACACACCTGGAATCTTCTTGGCCCAGGTGATCATGTGAACCAGCTCCTTATCGGCAAGGTTGGTGAGCGACATCATGATGTTTGCTTCAGTCAGCGGCCTCCTCATGTCCTTCATGAGATAGATCTCTGGCGGCTCCGCCTCCATTATCTGCTCAATCAGCTGCTTTGAAGTCAGTGCGGGAGGTTGGGGCGCGTTTAACGGACCAACTGCCGGTCCGTTTAACACGCTTGGTCCGTTAGTTCTGCCCTGTGAGGACAGACGGGTCACTCGCCTCATCTGGGGGTTCCTGAAGTTTCCACGTTCCTTTCGCATTCCTGAGAAAAAGAAAACAGAGACATAAAATATGGCTTTTTACAATTTTCTATATCTGGGATACATGGCTACGATTAAGAATGGATTTTCATGTTTTAAATTCTACTTCAACAATAAAATATCATCCTCTTTAAAGAAACTAACCAGCAAACACTTTCTTATTCATACATCCAGCAGATATTAAGCATTTATTTGTTTTTCTGAACACCTGATGAACGTAGGTCTAACATTTACTCTTCATCTAACTCTGTCTGTTGTCCCCACTAATTGCTGAGGGAAATATCTGGCTTTTTACTTTGTGTGGGACTTGGGAAACAGTTTACAGTTGGTTTTTAAGAGCTTTTTGCTTTCTACTCCACTTAACACAGCTGTTGAACAGATTAATTTTAAGCGGAAATGAACAACGACATTCCCTGGCTGTTGTCCTGGAGTGTGATCTTTTTTTCTCTGCATTGAAAAGGAAGGAAAATTCTTCAACAAACACAAACCCCAGGGAGCTTGCCTGAATTATCATGAATTTAACAAATATCACAACAGTTGCTGGTTAGATTACAGAAAGATCTGGATAGAGTTAAATACAACAAAGACTAACAAACACAAATAAGGGAACACGAAGACACTAACCACACTTGGTCATGCCAACGTTGTAGCATTTGTGAAGGCGACACGCCTGGCAGCTCTTACGGCGGTTCTTGTCTATAGTGCATTGATTGGTTGCTGGGCAGATGTAGTCATTGTGTCCTGAGATAAAGACAGAAAGAAAGACAGAAGGAAGGATGTAAGGAAGGAAGGAGGGAAGGAAGGAAGGAAAACACAGACAGACACAAAGAAGTGGCAGAGAAAAAATGACAAAATGAGAAGATAACAATTAAAAAGATTCCCCACAGACTTGATTAACAGGCATATTTTTGTTAATTCCACAAGAGTTTGGCACCGTCTCACTGCACCTGCTAAAAGACGCTAATGATAGGCTAGTGATTATTTTCTTTTGGGGCCTTTTTAAGCTTTCTACTGACCATTAAATCTTCAGTTATACTAGCATGTTCAGTCAGTGAGTGGAGATTATACAGATCAGACAGAGAGATTTAGCTACATTAAACCCAAAGCTCATGAATTAAATGTAAGGAAAGTGTTTCAGAATGACAATTCCAAATGTGATGTAATTCAGACTTGTAGAAGTCCATGAATATTGTTTACAAGCTACTGTGATGACATGTGACAGTGTCAGAATCAAGAGGCCAGTGAGAAGAGTACATGCATGGATGGTTCATTTTCCATCCAAGTTCAAGAAAAAAAAAATCTACAGCCATGCTAAAGGCTCTGTGAAGCTGTACTTAAAGACAATTGCATCACTTTTTGCTATATGCTTACTTCTTCACAGTGACAATGTTAGCAGACTGACTTTCAGCGGGTATAATGTCCACCATCATTTACCATCTTAGTTTAGCATGTTAGCAGGCCATCATTTGCTATTTAGCACTAAACAAAGTGCAGCTAAAGTTGACTGAAATATCATTAATGTGACACCTATTTGGGACATAACATTTAAATGATAACATTTTGTGATAGTTCATTCAATAGATGGCGATAAATCTACATGAAAATCACAAAGGCCAACCCCATGATGGCACGAGGGGAAAAGTCAGTAGGTTGTCTGGGCACCATGAATGTTTGTACAGAAATGTGCCAATCTGGCAGATGTTGACATACTTTACTGGATCATCAAGTCAAGTGAATATTATTTGTATCCCGCAGCTTTTAGCAGGGGAAAAAAAGAAACTGGACCAAAGTGGTGGACTGACTTACACTACCATCCTTAAACCTGCAGCATATAAGCATGGCTAAAAATTAAAGAAAGTATTCTCTATGTGTTCAGGCGAAAACTCTCGAATTACACTTAGTGAATCTTGCTTTCATGCAAAAATAGCATTATGACCTAAAAAGGGTCATAAACACCTTACAAAGTCCCAACAAAAACTGAACATGAAGGCTGTCTAGAAACTGGCACCCGTGATTGTACGAAAACAACTATGTATGTTTTTGGCTCTCACTTTGGATGCTCCTCTTGAAGAAGGCCTTACACCCCTCACACGACCAGACGCCGTAGTGGTAGCCTGAGGCGTAATCGTGGCACACAGCACAGAAGTGGAGGTCCGCCTTCCCGCCTGATGACACCTCACCCTCCTCGCTCTCCTGAGAACGCCTCCTAGCACTCTTACTAACAGATAAGGCAGAGTCAATATTCATATAAGCAATCCGGCCTCAGCATGCAAATCAGTTCAATAACGTGTTCTGCATGTTCCATTTTAATATATCATTTCCACATCAGTAGTATGATTACAGGTTATTTTGACTTATTTGCAGGAAATAAAACCAAAATGGCAGAAAATTCTGAAATATCAGGAGAATTTGTGATTGCCATTATCAGGAAGTGATGCATAATCTCACCTGCTTGTTAACACATTGTCCAGTGGCGACAGCTCCACCCATGGACTCTGGACTGCCTGCCCGTGCTGAGGTCGAGCCTGGAGGTGGTGCAGGGGTAAGGTGGTCCCCACATGGCCATGGCTGGGCCAAAATAAGGAGGGGCTTAGTGTCTGATGGACGGAGGGGCGGTCTGAAATGCCTGGCGGACTGGCATAGCTGAAATTAGTTGGACTGTAGAAAGGTATGGTGGGGAAGTCGTGGCCACGGTCGGTGTAAGGGGAGGGGATGCAGACGGGCTGGTTTGTTTCCATAGGGGAGCTGAGGACCGGGGAGAGGATAACTCGACTGGAGTCCACCTTCTGGAGCTGGAGGAGGGACTGATCCTTCTCTGGAGAGCAGGCAACGGCCATCGCAACTACAGACACTCTCAGTACCACTCGATTTACCACATGGTCACCAAAGAATGGGCCTTAGATAGAGTCATTCTTTCTTGGTGTAAAGTTCACAATACAATAAAAGAACAGTGGATCTATCTACACACGTCAGGCCACATTGTAAATTCCAGGAATGAACGAATAACCGCGATTTAACTCTGCTCACAGTGAAATGCCAGTGTTGAGATGAATCACATGATCAACCCGTCAGTCGATGCTGTCAGATGCAAAGAATGTTGAACATGCAGGACTGCAGTCCGTCTACACCAGAGGAGGAAGAGTGTTCTGTGCTCAGTCTCAGTCCAGCCATGAATCTCACATCGTCAAGACGTAGCATGTGGAGTCAGATGTGCGGCAAACCTTTCCGCCTGGAGGATGAAGAGAAAAGCACTGGTTTAGTACTGATTGTCTGCTACCAGAGTTTGAGTTTGTTCTTTTGGCTGCATCTGCCAATTATCAGATTTAGTATGAGAACGTTGAGTTGGAGAATTTTTTTGTATGACGCTGTTCATTTTATCATTTTCATTCTCCTGCCCCCTTTTCCTCTTTCCTTTTTTGGCATTGCTGGGTGGTTGTCACTTTTGCTTTGCCTTTTCTTAGTTGGAACATCGTTCTGTTTGTAATTAGAGAGGTCCTGTTGTTCATATCGGTTACTTTATTTGATTATTATTTTTCAAGGACAAAAACAATTTCTGGGCATGTATGTGAGGTTATTATCAGGCTGCTGCCTCCCCTCAAATATTGTTTTTGGCTTTTGACTATTATTTAAAAATCAGAGTAGTAGAAGTAACGTAACGTAAGACTGATTTCAACCCATCACTGCATATCACACATGGCAGACAAGACACAACAACATACAAAATGTTACAAACAGACAGGGAAGGAGACTCAGCTGGAAAGATACAGTACATGAAGAGTCTGTACTTTCTTACTTTTACTCGAGTAAACAAGTCGTATCAGTACTTCGACTTTTACCAGAGATTCTTTTCTACACAAGTATCTGTTCTTCTACTTGAGTAAAGAATGTGCGGTGTCTGGTTAAATGTGAACACTAGAATAGTATTTTTTTATTTTAATATCATAAATAATGATTAAAGTCATCGATCAGACACATAAGATTAACACTTTATGAGAAGTACAGCTGATACCTGTTGAACTAAAATGTCTGCACTGCAAGTTGGAATCTCCATTGTCTGAAAAAAATGGGGAAATGGGAAATCTGAGTATATAATCCAGTTTAGACAAAGACAGCTGGTGGATCAATAAACAGACACACACAAATGTGGACACACACACACACACACACACTGTACAGTCTATGGACATGTGAGTTTACTGTTGCGACAGCAAACTCAAGAGTTAATCATTTCTGAATGGCAGGTCTCTGTCTTCAGTCAGAGCTGGTACACTTTATCTCCTCAACCTTTCTGGCATAAAGCTCAGACCTGGAAATCATTATTTATCTGAAGGAAAAGGGTCCATTAATCTCACCAAATGGCCTAGAGAGAAGCTGCGGTTTGGGACGCCAACAAAGGTTTATAATCCGTGGGAGAAGTTGGACTCTTGCGCGTAGAGGCGTAAAATGAAGAGTGCGGAAAGCTGGCAGTGATTAAAGTCACAAAGCTGTATTAAGTACAAGTGTCCATTAAATATTTAGGATACTGTGAACGTGCCTAAGTGAATTTTCATTTTAATCATTTCTAATAAAGATGTGAAGAGGAATCACTCCAACAGCTGTGAAAACACAAGTGGAGCTCTTCAAGCATGCTGAACATCACTTTCATGGTACTTTGTCCAGTCACGGGAACTTCAGACAATAACTTAATTTTACACAGTGTTTAGCGCCAAATTACACCAAACACTTTAAAAGTTCAAGCTCTTCATTCAATTTTCAAAAGCAGGTTGACCAAGAAAGGGAAATGCTAATTTGCCCGCATTTGTGTATGTGTGCCCATACGACTGAGAGAGAAAAACATTTCTTTATCCATGGGTAGGCTATGACATGAAAAATATCCAACTCCAGAATTTAAAATTCTCTGATTCCAGCTTGCAGCTTCAGCAGGATTTATTGGTTTCTCTGCTCCTCTGTTACAGTAAACTGGATATCTTTGAGTTGTGGACAAAGCGGGACACGTGAGGACGGCATATAGGGCTTCGATATGATAATAATTTCTGGCATTTATAGAACAAACAACTAATTGATTAATCAAGAAAACGGTTGTCAGGTTTAAATCAACGATGAAAATACTCATTAGTTCTGGTTCCTCAACACAGCGGGAAAATTAAGCACCTAAAGTAAAACAAATGACTCCTAAAACAGTGAAGAACACTGATTTTTACATTTATCAGGTGGGCACAAACATGATGATACTTTTGCTCGACATCCTCCAGAGCAACCGTTTGCTAACTGGTTTGCCAAATTAACTGTATGAAGGTGAAAATGTGTCCATGTTGAGTATACAGCTTATTGTGCTGCCCCAAAGAGACCAAAAATAAGCAGTTTTTAATTTGAATTTGTGGTGTTGTAAACATTGTTAGCATTAGCGACAGAAAAATCTCAAGACCCAAAATGCAAATAACAACTATCTATTTTGTGTATGATGGTATGATAGTGATGCTCACCAATGTGTTCATATTCAGCACTGAAACTATTGTGATTTAGCCTCCCACTGGTCTTACAGTTGGTATGGATGCTTATTGATGGGCTTAGTGATGTTTCAGACACACAATGAATTGTTTCAACATTTATCTCAGCTGTTACGACATTTGGTTTATTAAAATAGTTGGGCTTCGAAGTGCCATTCAGTTTGACAAACAATCCATTTCTGGCGGATGATACAGAGTGTGTCTTGGCACTGGGAGGACAGCTTCACATCTGACTTCTCTGGGTTTATCAGTTCTTACCTGACATCCAAACTGATGAAACGCCAGGAAATGAAAGAGTTTGAGTTATTTTTTGTTTGAAGTTTAATTACACTGCTTGCCAGCTCATCGGCCTCTGGTTGAATCATGGGGAATGATTGATGACCTAAAGTAATAGATTGCGTCACCAAAATTTCAATGACAAATATGCGATAAAGGGAAAACAAGAAAATTTCATCACACAATATTAGGACATTATACACAATCTACAGGTTGTACGTTGTTGACCGAATGAAAAAGGTCAGAGCAGTTGAGTTTCACTACATTTCCAATGACCTTGTGTCTGCAGGCCAGTACAGTGACTCCTAAAACAATTGAGGCACTTTACGAGAAAAGAAAAGAGATCGTGGCAGGATTTCGTTTGTTTAATTACTATTTGGGGGTAAAAGGCAGATGTGATAAAGCTTTTGTTTCCTTTGAAGCTCTGACCTTGCCTTCAGATCTCATCACTGCCACAGTCTCCACCAGCTAGCAGCTTGTGAGAGAAAACCTCCTAATTCCTCCTGCCGCCTCTGAAACCAGCTCATACGCACAACAAATACAGTCAAACCGGTTTCTTTACAGAGATGGAGTTTTGAGGTTGAAGGTTCAGCTGAGGGCCACAACAGTTGGGAAATGTTACTCAACAACTACAATGTTCACTTCCCCCAGGTCTCCAACTATTATTGAATTACAAACGCACAAGTTCAACACAGCTCAGAGTCGGGACATTTCCAACAGATAGTGCAGTTTTTTTGAACATCTCTGATTTTAGGGAGTCATGTTACTCTGCTCTCAGGGAACACAAAGACTCTGGGTTAAAATCTGATTATTTGAATTACATTACAGTCTACAGCCTTCCACTTATAGCTGCTTTATGCGATTAAATGCAGCACCACCAAGTCCACTTATTATATAATATCAGTTACAAATACTGGTAGTTGTGGGTCGGCTTGTCTCTCAAGTGAAGTTGCTTCTTTGAGCTTGCTTCCATGTCTCTAGTCTCTCCAGTCTAATAATGCCAAAATGACTAATTTGTCATGTTGCAGGATCCATGAACAACCAGTGATTTTACATTAAGATCTGGACACAGCCTTGGAGACGGAGCACTGTTCATTCCTATTAACGCTGCTCAGTGGAGCATGAAGCTAAAATGGCTCAAATTCCCAGCAATAAAATACACAGATCTTCCATGTGGTTGGGCAGTGAAACAAGTACTTTTTTTGGGAGTTGTGATGCTCGAAAAAAAAGTGTCCAGTGTGAAACAGTCAACAGTAAGTTATTTAAGCTTACTTACGCGGGGAAGTTACCATCACGCACATAACACGACAACACGAACACGCCGACAGTAACCTTAACATCAGCAACTGAAGCTACAGAAGTAATGCAGGGATTTTAAGCCAAACCATGATGTTCTTCCAAACGCTTACCAACTGATTGCAACCGTTTGATGATTGTCTGGTCACTGGTACGCTGCTACAGTCATGTAGTTTTGGGAGTTGCTGGTAATGGACCTATTCAATTATTGTAATGTAAGGATGTGCTGTTGCTTTTTTCTTTTTTTTAGATGTTAATATGTCAAAGAAATCTTTGTATATGGCAAAACAAAAGGTAGATTCTGGTCTTTTAAATAGTAGCTATCATTATTCACAGCTGGCAAATACATGCACAACAAAATGCTAACGCTAAGCATTTATCCCATCCAAAAAAATACTATAACCAAAAGGTCAAAGCCAAATAAAGTAAAAACAGCTTCTGGTCATCAGCCAAAACTGCATGCCTTTAACACAAAAGCTCAAGGACATGTCCTTTTCCCAAACTAAAACTACACTGCCTCCCTAAAATCAGACGGAAACGGATGCGAACCAGCCCTGCAGAAAGAAGTCGGACCTTACTATATACAGAAAGGGAGTGTGAGCAGGGATGTGAGCGGTGGTTGCTGCCAGAGAATTTGAAAAATTGCACAGAATTGTCTGCAACAAAGAAAGTAAGAAAAATGTAACTTTAACATTAAACTTTAACAGTAACTATGACTGATTCACCTGCTCACTGGCTAAACCTACAAGTGTCTCATTCCTCAATACCTTTAAGAGAATTTTTTCTACCCTCAGACAAAAGGAAATTCATTTGTTACTATTGTTCTAGAAAATGGTAACAGGATTGACTCATCATCTCCCTGACAATTTGTCATAGTCAATGTCAAACATTTTCTGTTTCCAGCTTCTTTACAGTAAGGATTTGCTGCTTTTCTTTCATTTATGACAGTAAATGACGAGTCCTGGACTGTTGCACAAAGAAGCAATTTGAAGATGTTGCTTTGGACTGAGAAATTATGATGAGCATTTCCCACAATTTTGAGAGATTTGATAGACTAAATCAAAATAAATGCATCTCGAAATTAATCATCATATAAATCGATAATGAAAATAATCACTAGCTGTGACGCTATATGCTACAAAATCAGTGGTACATAACTTCAATCTATAATTCTTATAAATAAGTCTTTCTGGGGAAAGGTTTTGGTCTGGAGATCTAGGTAATCAAAAAGAAGTCTAGAAATAGTTGTGTTTTTCCTCTCTTGAAGGTTACAACGTTCAAAATAAAATTTGTGAACTAATTTGATGAAAAATTACTGTAATTAAGTTTCCTAGCAAATCAGGGAAATTTTCTCGGTAATAGCTTTTTTTTTATTGCCCTCACAAATTCTGCCCCTTAAACGTTCTCAGTTCAATGAGACTCAGCACTGGAGGCAACAACAGAGAGGAAATGTTGGTCATAACTGTGTGATGTGAGGACAGAGGTGCATCTGAACTTTACGATACTTCGTCTCATGCAATTAATCTTAAATCATTTTAGTTGCACATGTAATAGATTCACTGTGTCAGATGTCAGATCATTACTCAACCCCGTAAAACTTCCTCAACTTGAAAAGTAAACAAATTTATAGAACTAATAAGCTAATTTCTGTTTATTTTCTTACCTTTAGGACAATAAAAACTTAAAGTACACTTTACTACTACT
>CAEMYA010000289.1:556978-571594 GCA_903131615.1 Diplodus sargus | reverse complement strand
AATACAATAAAAGTTCAATTAAAATCAAGTTGCTGCATATTTGTATGTGTGTATATTTAAAGAGTGAGGACAGCTGGGACACATTTTAACTAACACACATTAAAGGCTGCCATTGCTTAATCTGTTGTTTATTTAGTCTATAAAATGCCAGAAAATGGTGAAGAATGTCAGTGAATGTTACCTAAGTCAGGGGAGAAATCCTCAAATGTCTTGTTTTGCCCACAGCCTAAAAATATTCAGTTTACTGTCACAGAGGAGTAAAGAAACCAGAAATTGTTCACATTTAAGAAACTAACAATCAGAGAATTTTGACATTTTGAGTTTGAAACCAAACAATCGATCATCAGTAGCTGGCGATTAATTTAATAACTGACAACATGAATTATTCGAATCATCGGTGCTCTAGATACAAGCTTTTCATCTTGAATTGAGAACACAAAAATACACTTTAAGAGGAAAAATCAGGCCCACCTGGTCATCATCCAATCCAGCCCTTACAGTTGACAATTAAAGACTCCTTAATCAATATATAGCACTATTATGTCGAGTGCAATAAAAACTACCATAGAAAACACTTCCACTCTTTATTAATTAAAAGCAGTTTTTAAGCAAAGGAATTTATGCTGCATATCTGGATGCATGTTTATTAGGATCAGGATTTCTGATTAGTATCCATTAATCTATTTTCTCTTGGACTCTCATTTCTTTGTTGACTCCATGTGTTGCTTGCCCTGACTTGTAGTAAAGACAAGAATCAGTTCATGTTGATGTGCGTCATTTCAAAAATGTACCCATTATTAAGTTTTGGCAGAATAAACCCAGATATCAGCCAAATCAGCTGTTTGACCTGAGCACTCTGAAGATAAAGAAAACCAAACTCTGTGCACAGTTCAAACAAGAGAAAAAAAAGTTCTTGCTGCGAGCTGCTCTGTATCACAGCAGCTGGCCGATAGCACCAGCTTGTTGACACAGTGATGAGTACTTTCTGAAGGAGGCTTGTTTAAATGTAAAAGCCGGATTCTTAAGCCAGGAACAGACACAAATCAATGCCAGTGTTTTCATATGGTTATATATCTATAGATGTGCTGGAGACAGTCAGTACAGAAGCAGCATTAATTATCTACCTGCCTAAATCAATCATATTCAACATTAAGTCGTTGCCATATTTTTGTTGCAGATCTAGAAATAATTAAATGTCCCGCAGCCTCCTATAAATGGATACACTCTGGATTAAAACGTCTCGCCATCTTGTTAATGGTTTCTTCTTGGGAGTTTATTCTGTCACCTGTTAACCAATTTAAGTAAAAGACACAGCTAGAGGTCTTCTGCTTCTTGTACGTAGCTTTCATTTCTGATCATTGGACAGCTGGACATCTCATCTGCATCGCTGTCAACTTTAATAAAAACATGAGTAAGTCGTATCATATTCCTACCTCTTGGTCCGGACACACCAGTTGCTGACAAAGTTGTGACAGTGTGACGACCCGCCGCGGTGTCCTCTGCTGTTGAAGTGTGAAATAAAAACGTTTCTCGGAGCCGTGGTGAGATTCAGAGAAGACGAGCAGCGAGTGAGTTCACCGAGCACTCCCGACGACGTTCATGTAGGACTCGGTTGTGTCGCCTTCGGCTGTCAGCCTGGAGACAAACCACCAGCTGCGGTCAGGGAAAATGGCGTCAAAGCGGAGAAGATGAGGCTTACAGCATCCGGTCTGTACCTTCAAAATAAAACCCACCAACGTCCGCCCTATTCTATTTAGTCCGGCTTTTATTTTGTGTTTTACATGTGTTAATAAATTCATAGTTTTAATATTTGTGCTTGTTTTAATTATTTTATAGTTGTTTTTTTATTTTTATGGAACAAATTAATGATTTATCAAGCATTTTATCTTTTTATATTTCTATCTTTTCATATTCCTCAAAATTATCATTATTATTATTATTATTATTATTATTATTATTATTATTATTATATCATGTATATTCATATTAAATATTATTACATATATTCGTCTTTTTAAAAACATTTTCTCTCACCAGTTCAAAAACACTGAAACCTTTGAGGGGGTTGACTTTCAGCAAAGGATGGTTTTGGAGAGTGCATTATATTTTGTAAACTGGTTGTGCATAAGGCACAAGGGACAACACAATCTCCAAAGACTAGATTAAAAAACATTCTTTTGGCGTTCTCTTGGTTTTATAGGAAGGCATGTACACGTGACTGTTTTTACTGACTTCTCTATTTCATCCCAGTTTGTCCTCTTGTTTTTCCTGTGAAGTATGCTGTAATTTTGTTTTGAAAAGTGCTATAGACAAATTAAATTTTGCCTGATTTACTGTGATCTATCAGTGCAACTAAACCACTCAGCATGGCGAAAAATCTTTTTGTATGCATGTACATATGAAGATCTATGGGAAGTTTCCCTCGCAATTCTGAGTGTGATGATCATAAAGCAACAACAGTTTAAATATCAGGCAAAATATTGAGCATATATTATAGAGAAATATTTATAACCCTCAGTATTAGATTACCTGTTAATATTGTGCTTTTATTTTGACAGGACCCTGTCAGTTCCGTCGTTTATCTTATTATATGAACTTAACCCTCCCCAGGCAAAAAAAAAAGTATCCCGACAGAGTTAACAACACCTTCATGCTCGGTCTGTAATCACTGCCCAGTCCCTGTCAATCAAACCCTAATTGGTGCAAGTCCATTTCAGTGTTGCCAATCAATTAAGGTCAGACACAACAAGCTGAGACCAGAGACCACATAATTGATCTAAATGCTTTTACAAATGTAAATATTTCAATTTGACAGAAAATAGATAATGGACATGAAACAAAATATGGAGCCATTCAGAGTCAACATCAGTCAGCTGATTGGCTGCATCAACAAGCTTTTTTATCATTTCCTATGTATTTTACAGCAACAGGAGTCACATCACATGTAAGAAAAACAACTTGAATTCCAGTCCTTTAAGCCTCTTCTCTTTACATTGTAACTATCAAATAAAAAAATACTTTATAAATACAGCCACAACTGTAGAAGCTTCTTAAGCCATATCATAGCATATCAAGACTAATGATACTTTTCATTAAATATGACACAGTGAAGCAACGGAACATTCGATGATGAACACAGCAGCAAAACAACGAAGAGCATGATCCCTTCATTAATCACCCCTTAGGCATTCCAGGTGCTATTACTCTTTCAGTGTCTTCTTTGAGACTTGATGTATTGCTTCTGAGATCTTCAAATCACAGCAGGTGAAATACATCTCAGCCAGTTTGTCCTCCATTTAATATCGGCACATCCTGTAGATGATCTGATCTACTGAGCCTGTTGCCGTTGGAGACACTGGGATCTCTTCTCACTGATGAAAGAAGCTCTTAATGTTTGATTCAGAGAGGCTGATGTGCTTCTTGGGCAGTTAGGAACACATATAACAACTGTTCATTTGGGGTACATTGTGGCCTTAAAGTCTCAATTGCAATAACATCTGAATCATGTGCTTGTTGTTTCTCAGCAGTGACAGCATTAACGCAGGGTTATCCACAGAGCACACTTGGCGTGGACCAGGTCTAGGTTTACAACAGCGAGGCCGTCCCCTGTCTGACCCCTGCTTTCCTCTGAGCTCATTAGCAAAGAGTCCAGGGAGGAAACTGCTTATGATTCCGCAGCCAAAGCAGCAAACAGGCTGCGAAGTGGTGCGGAAAACAAACAATGCTGCCCGAACTTTATATTTCAAGTGACGGGCTGCGAAGGCAGAAATTATTCAGTAAACAGTGTCGCATAATCATGACTGTACTGGAGGCTGAATCCAGCTAAACTGCCTTCATCAGTTCAAGTGTTGCTGGTAGAATGGTAGAGATACAAATGACTTCACTTTTTTTTGGGGGGGTGACCTGGAACATTCCCTGACAAATGATGACATGTAAGTTTTCGGACAAGTGCTTGAAATTACACAAAAATGTGTTAAGTTGAACATCCTGAGAGGAAACAGGGTCCGGCTGATAAATTATCGGAATGGTGCATAGACTTGTCAATACTTGATACAGCATCATATGGTGGCATTGGAGGCATTTCTGATACTGGTATGGTTATTGGAACAACACTAATACATACGGAAGGATTCCCACTCTGACTAATGGATAATGTGAGTTCTTGAGCCACTGACCTGACACATAAAGGAAGCTGATGGCCTGAGACCCACAAAAGGGTCATCAAGTAAGATCCCAGTAGAAATAAGACACACTGGGTAGGAAAAAAAATCTTTCAGCTGACAGTTCCCTTTCTGCCACGGCAGTGAAAAGGTGAGGTTCTGAGACCGCCGGCTCCAAATCTCAGTAATGTTCATTCGTTATGTGCCATCATTACAACTGAGGGTTAAAAGCCCAATTTTAAGGGGCAAATTGCTCCTCAGGTGCCCACAAACCAAATGACAAAAAGACGGGAGAAGCCATAGTCACATCTTCTGGCACAATTTGCACCTTGTAACCTGCGGCGCTCTCAC
Source organism: Diplodus sargus (assembly GCA_903131615.1). NCBI lineage: Eukaryota > Metazoa > Chordata > Actinopteri > Spariformes > Sparidae > Diplodus > Diplodus sargus. The sequence continues at coordinate 567,083 of CAEMYA010000289.1, read as the reverse complement.
GTAGGTTTGGCCAGAATGTGAAGACTGTAGTCCATTACCAGGTAATACCAAATGAGCCTCTGAAGCACTGATAGACTGCGCAGACACAAAACGTAATCACCTTAATTTGATTTTAAGGGGCGAGAAATGAGTGCATCGTAATTCTGAGTGATTATCTCGACAGGTGGGGAGAGCTTCGTTTTTTTCATCAAGAAAATTACAGGAGTGAAAATGCTCTTTGGGAAACAGTTATTCTGTGCTTCTGCCGTCTGGGAGAGCAGGTGTAGAGGGGGAATCGAATCTGGAGAAAGTATTCCAGGTACAAAAGCTAATAAATGGTGCATTGTGTTCTCTGTTACTTCTCTAATTGCACTGCAGAGCGTTCTTGCTTTTCTTACATGATTTTTTTTCAAGAACACTGCTAATTCAAAGAACAGAACAAATGAACATGCTGCACAGCGCTGTAGCATAACTATTTGCAGGGACAATAGAAGATGGACATCATGATATAGATGCGAAATGGACGACTCTGCATATAGACAGGGTTAATTAAATGTAATACATACATAATTTTCAGGTACATCTGGGGCCGTGTTCATAAAGCGTCCTAGTCCTGAGAGTTGCTCTTAATGAAATTCTTATCATTGTATTTTTGCTGTGTGCGAGACATTGTGTGAGAGGATGCTGCATCATTCAGCATTTTTCCATTATTGGTATTGCCAGTAAAATAAACACACTTTAAAAAAATGTGCTACTTTGGCTCTGATGCAGCATCCTCTCACACAATGTCCCGCACACAGCACTGTTTTAAAGATAACACATCACAGGTAAAAGCCTATAAACAATCAAATAATATGAATCTGCAAAGTAACTAAATGTATCAAACAAATGTAATGGAGAGGAAGTGAAAACACTCAGATACCTGAAAATTGTTCTTAAGAACAGCACTTGAGTAAATTGAACTTAGGTTTATTTTATCGGTGCTTGTTTGAAATTTTGACACAAAGATTCTCATCTTACCTGCAAATGAATATCAGTCGTGATCGATTTCTAATAGAGCTTTCTTAAAAGAGCTTCTAAGATGAAAGTCTGTCGAGGAGAAACTGGTGGACAGACAGAGAGGAAGGAGAAACATCCTCCAAATGCCAAATGACAGTGAGTTAATGAAACGCGACAGCTCGGAACGTGCATATATATTAGTTTATTCAAAACAATATATAAATTGCAACAGGGGTTTCTGACCGAACTCTCTAACAATTGCAGTTCAACTTCAGTCTGCCAATTGTTATTTAGCAATTCCTGGTGATGCCATCACTTAGTTTTTTCACTTGTTATCAAATAGACTAGAAGTTAATGCACATAAATACATGCAAGCAAACAGCTATCAGCATGACAAGAGGTGACTGCATGTTTTTTTTTTGTTGTTTGTTTTTTTGTGGTTTTATTTAACAGATAAATTCATCACATAAAATACTCATTATCACACTGTCCCTTAATATAGACTGACTTCTATGATTAGGCCTATTGATTTCACAATCCATTCACTGCCCATTATCACCAGGAGTGCATTTTAATGTCTTTTTTGATCAACCAATCACAGCTTTGAAAAGGATGTGTCACACCTAACAATGTCTCCTCGCAAAGATAAAAGTGTCTGTATCCTTCATTGCTCTTAGAAGTCTTTTGTTCTTAGAAGAACGCTCAGAATGTTGTTCTGCCTACAGACTCTGGTGTTTCATATTTAAAAATCTTTAAAATCTTTAGGTCAATTTTACTGCTTTACAGTGTGCGTATGGTCTGGACTTGGTTAGGGTCAGGAGAAGATCGTGTTTTTGGCTTAATGTGAGCATCTGCAGAGTAATTCCATTCCAAACATGTTATGATTCACTAATGGCAGGCATGATCTGTGATGAATATGTTTTTGTTATCTTTTTGACTGTAAGTCTTGCAAACTTTAACTGGTTCTGGTTGCATGGTGCACTGCTGACATAGACACTTGCAGGATTCAGTAATTTCAGTATAAACGGTGTTTATGTGCATGGCAATTTTTCAGTGATTTTGGTGCGGAAACAGCTGGCACAGAGAAAGGAGAAGTCCTCTGTGCCCTGGGAGACATGGATCCAGTAAGAGGAACACAGAAGGTTCAGAATTCATAACCCCAAAGTGCTGCCCTCCATTTTACTGCTGGGTGACTTGACTTTATGGCTAAGACGTTACATAAAGTTTATTATACCTTATTCATGATGTTAAAGGTGCCAATAATCCAAGGACTGAGCCAATTTTACTCTTCAGGGTATATTAACCTGAATGTCCCAGGTCCCCAACTCCAGGCAAAAAGGCATCTCTACAAACAATCTGTCCACAATAACTCATAAACAAACACATTGGCTGTTGTTTACCCGATGCAGAGCATCAAAACAAGGAATCAAAACTGCCCGACCTCCAGGATGGAAGAGTGCTGCCAAGGTCGGAGGTTCACGTTGACCTCTGAAGGCATGGGACCAGGCAGGAGTCACATGCTGGCAGCTTTGTAGAAGTGAGAGTGGGAAGTTGTTGCTCTTACTGTGGCAACCTGGCACATGAGGTGACGCTGAGGGCACCGCTTTGCATTGTGGGTAGCGGGGTGTTCGCACACTGACCAGTGTGGGAACTGTTTGTTGGCGGTAATTTAATTGTGGCAGTGATGAGTCAGGGCGGTGATGGTTTGAGATGCAGGGATGCTGGTCTTAGTAGCTTGCATGCAGCCTTGATCTCCAGGGCCCATCTGATTTCATTTCATCATTCATTTCATCATCCTCAAATCACTTGTCAACACTTTCATTTTAAGATTTGTATATATACCTAAACTCGTTTATATTCAACAGGTGATATTTACTGCATTATTATGTGTAGCCAGGAGGAAATCAGGTGAATGGCAAGCGCATATTTTGCACAATATAGAGAGATTGTCAGGTTAACTACTAACGTTATGTCCTAGTGAGTAGGCTGCTAAACAGACTAAACTACAGTGAAGGTTGCTGACCTTTCCTTTTTTTGTTTTGTCTAGTGTGCACACAAATTATCATTAACATGCTGCTATTTTCACTGACCTTTGAGTAAATTAAAAAAACACTAAAAAATTTGCATGTGCCTCAGCAGACATTCCAATGATACAAACAGTAGAGTTTTGCTAATGACTAACAACATGCTGTAACTCAAATTTATTCTCAACATTCATAACAACAGATGAAGCTAATACTTGGCAACTGGCAGAAATACAAAAAAAAAAAAAAAAAAACCTGACCCACAACGAAAAAACTTCTCAACCAGCCACTGTTATATAAAGGTTTGTTTTTTTTAATCTAAGATCCAACTATACTTATACATGAAACCTTAACCAAAAGATTCCACCTTCCATTAGGGTTTTGAGAAGCTCCTATTTTGAAACCTGTGGAAAATGACAGAAAAAGGTCCACGACAATATCTTCCTTGCTGTTTCTCACATCATGGTTCAGATATGGCCAAAATGAAGAAGAGAAAGTACATCACAGGTACAAGAGGTGTTTTTGCATTCAAAGAAGTACAATGGAGCGCTTCAACCATCATACACGATAAGTAACTCTAGAATTCAGTTTACACCAAATGGCATCCAGAAAAGAAGGCACCTTTCAGCAACACAGCAATTAAAAGTGCTTTACATGAAACAAAATAGATATGAATAAAAGTAAATAAAGTAAGTTCCAAATTGGAATAAAGTACCAAATTTAAAGGAGACCCGTTGTGCTCCCTAATTCTGTGACTTTGTGACATCACAAGAAGTAACCATTTGACACATTTGCCAAACATTCAGAATGAATTGCTCTGTTTCTTTTAGTGGTGCTGGCTCAGACATGTGTGAGCTGACCAATCACAGGAGACTGGGTATTCACGAGGGAGGGCCCTTAAAGAGACAGGAGCTAAAAGAGAGCGTTTAGACAGACATATAATAATTTACAATTTTGTTACAATTCATCCCTTTGTTTGGAATATAAAAGACTGACAACGTTATTTGGCACAAATTGACTTGAAAAACTAATATTATTCATTTACTGCAGAAATCCAGTGTTAAGTCTAGCTGCAAGACTGTTTGTAGTTGGTGAGATTTTCTAGATAAGGAAGAATTGCAAAAGACTAAACAATTTCCCCCAAAACGACAGCAGAGACATTTGTGTGACAGTGATGTGGACCAAAGGTTGGTGATATAGTAGAAGAAAATGATGAACATTTTTTAGCAGAGGGAAAAAGTGGAAAAGAGACAGGCTGAGAAGAAAAGGTTGAATAAGTGTTTGAGTGTGTGTGTGTGACAATGTAGGTGTGTATTTGTGTAATAAAGATAGAAAAAGATTTTTGTGTGAGTGTGTGTGTGTGTGTGTGTTTGCACGTGTGTGTGTGTGTGCGTGTGTGTTTGCATGTGTGTGTGTGTGTGTGTGTGTGTGTCAGTCCCTTGGATTTTCTGCTGCTGGTTTCCTGTAACAGACTGAAGAGGTTATTTATTGCTGGAGAGCGCCGTGCCTGGCATTCTCTCCCGGTACACATTGTGATGTGGGAGTAGTGCAGCCCTTCTGAAAAGCAATTAAAACCATCTGGGATATAAAAAAAAAGCTCGCAACCCAAGAGCCCACACCATTATTCAACCTTGAATTCAGAAAGATGTTTTTTAGGCCTTTTTTTATCCTGCAGGTTGAGTATAGCTTGGGTTAATTCCGGTCTGACATTCAACGAGCAGAATAAAATGTTCTTTTCTGTTCATTCTGAGTGCATTTTTCATTGCTTGTTCAAAATATGGCTGAAGAATAAAATCTAGCCCGCTCCTCCCCCTCAGCGGAGGCACATCTGACCATCTCCTTCATTTCCTTCAAATAAAAGCTTCAGAGTTTTAGAGAGTTGGAATTGAAACCATGGTACTTCAGAGATGTTGATGTTGGTTCTCAAACCAACAAACTGGCATCGCCCCAGACAGGAAGGCTTGACAACGAGTGATTAAAACCACCCAGAACATCAGTGGTACCATCTACAGTGCATCAGTGACATTAGCAAGGTGAGATGTCTGCACAGAGCCCAAAGGATACTGAAGACTGAAGACAAGACCCACCCCAGTCTGTTCACCCCGTTGCCATCTGGCAAACGATACAGACAACACATTTACAAAGTCAGTGAATAATCTGAAAAATGCATAAACACAAAGCTCATCAAAAGCTGACATTTTGAAGATAAGAGGTTTTGACAGGACAGCTACAGTATGTCTGCCTTATAGGGGCATCAGATTAAATAGAGACTGTCTCGCAGCCAGTTAAAAGTTCCATATAGTACTTCTGACCCACAGCGTCTGCTTGATTCACCTCGGGTTCAGCTGAAACAGAGAATATTTTCACCAATTACAGAAGGCTTCCGGAGAATCCACAAAATAAAGTGATTGTATTTCTTCTGAGCAAAGTTAAAAGCCATTTAATGGCTTGGTCGACTTTTATCTTGCAAATGAATCATCCAATTCTGACTGAAGAGTGGGAGTGAGACTCAGGACGAGTTTATGTGATTCTATCTTGTTCCATGAGTTGCTGCTCCCAGACTGATTTATAGGCCTCGGTTATATCTCTCGTTTTTATACTGTAGTTAACACAAGAGAAAGGTCAGCAGCTGTATACGTAGACTATATAAATGTGTTCACGTCCTGATGACACATAGCGTGCATGGAAGTCATTGGTGATGGTTCACCAGTGAACAACAGGCTGCAGACTGATCTTAGATCATTTATTGCCAGACCGACTAGACTGTCACAAACTCTCCTCTGCTCAGGACAAAAAACACCCACTGGTATATATTCAGCCAAAAATGTGAAAACGATCTAATGACTTGGGGAGACAAATCTCATCTCTTGCCCAGTTATCACTTTGTCTCAATATTGGCTCAGATGGGATGAGACACTGAACACTGTCCCTGTTGCAAAACTAATGTTAATGTCAAAAGGCCAGACAAGACGGGAGAGCAAAAAAGTGATTCTAAACATTCCCCCTTGACATCGCCGTGGCCACTTGGGGGCAGCAGAAACAAGCTGGAAACACAATCCTGACCTCCAGCATCGTCACCCTTGGTGCTGGACTGTGGATTTCTTTGTGAAGGACTCGGTCGGATTATTCGCGACAGTCCAAAAGATGTGACTTTATGCACTCTCTCAAGTGCTTCGTCGCACACTATTTTAGATTTGGTTATGGTTTCCACCAGCACCTGAGGAAAATATCAGCTCTTTAGGGAGAATCAGCTCTTTAAGGAGAACAGTGTCTGACAGTTACACTTTCAGCTGTCAGGAAGTTCAGCAGTGTGTTCAGCTGCAGCAAGCAAAGAAATAAATAAAAAGAAAGAATTTTAACTACAGTTTAAAAGCAGATAGAACAATACGACTAATTCTGTGCAGGACTTAAGTGTCTGCCAAGTATTTTATTTTACAATTCAAAAAGGTGCTCAAATCTTATACAGCCTCAGTTACAAATATATGCCGAAGCAGAGAGGAACAACTTTAATGCTCTCTGGTGATGACATGGCCCCAACACAAAGGTAATGAGAAGGTCAAACTTAAAAGTACACAGTACTTCGGGAGTACAACTGCATATGGGATAAAAGTAGTATGAAGCTTTTTTTGTGGCTCTAGAGGAAGCTGCAGGATTCAAAAAGCACCCCACTGTTCTGACACTGCTGCACTCATCATTGGACAGTTTACAGTTTTCTTTGTCTACATTACCCACGATGCAACTTAGCCACTGAGGAACATCACTGGATTAGATGACATGCAGCTTCCCCTGGCTCCACCAAAGGCTTTATACTACATACTACAGTAGTGCTCCCCAAGACATGTAAACACACTTGAATGTGTACAATTGGTGGAGTTGCCCTTTAACTGTAACAAAGGAGCAGTTCCTTTAAATTTTGGGCTTCACTAGCTCATGCCCCATGCAGTACGATCCTATATAAGTTGGAAGCTACTCGAATGAAACCTAAATATATTCACGTAGCATGACAGCGCGCCCTAGTGGTTGATTTGCTCAAATACAATGATGTGATGTGCAGTCAAGTTTCCAAATATATCAACACAACATAATACAGCCACTATTTCACACATGAACGACTACGATACACCCTGAACAATGAGGTAAAAACTGCTCTGGCTAACTCGGAATATCTTGAGAAACCATTCAGTATGAATAGGTCTGTACCAGCTTTTGAAGGCTTAAAACAATAAAACACGTGTTTGTCAAAGTGGATGAGATTTCTCTGCAGCATTTGAACTGCTGATATATGATATTTCTATCAGTGTTGAGCCTTTTCAAGCTTTGACACAGACACTAGAGGCGGTTAATGTGGTCGTTAACAGTACACTTCACAGTACATCCCCGTACACTTCATTGATCTCAATTGACCACTAGAAAACTGATGCTTCAGTGGCTATAATAAAATAATAAACTATTCAGTCACCTCCTGACTGTGAAATTTGCTAATACCCAGTTCGGTAATGCCTTTTTTGAAGAGGACGATCTTACACTAGTGGTTAATCTCCTGTTCATTAAAAACTCTTAAACACAATTTAAGGGAGGCCTCTTGATCACTGCACACATATCCCATTTTTCTGAATAAAACTAATGAATAATGAATGAATGGAGATCGTTCTTAACCAGACACACACTTTAATCTCAAAATTATGAAAATATTGTATCTGTAAAACAACAAATCAATTATTATAATTACTGTCTGAGGACCTAGGAATTGATTGCACCATTAAGAATTATATATATATATATATTTCAGGTTTCTGTTTCTGTGCAAAGTTGTAGTGAGCAGACATCTATATTGTCTTACAAGGCACTCACACACACACACACACACACACACACACACACACACACACGCACACACACACACTAGATGCTAATACAAAGGGAGGAGTTCAGTGAACTGCAAAAACACTAATGGGATCCCTGACAATATAATTAACTAATGAGGCTGATGGAAATGACTGCTCTCTGTCACCAGACACCCACTCCTCCCCCCTGCGCCACATCTACAGCTGCTCTTTCCCTCAACAATCCTCTCACATAAAGATTCATCATTTTATCACCTATTCTGACATATTCTGCCTCAGTCACAACTGAAAATCAATCAATTTCATTCTGATGACATGGACCAGCAGTCTCTTTTCTGGTTAGTTTGGTTCTCTGGCTCTTAGCAGTTACCTGTTTCTGTATAAATAACTTGTTGTAAGCAATCGTTAAATCCATCACTATTATCTGTTTTTTTTTTTTTTTTGTTATTCGCACAGTTTTAGAGAAAAATGGTGACTTCAAATTATGTTTATTTTATCACAAACAATTGATTGATATTTGTCGTTTTTGTTGAATTTAATAACCATCTAAATGTCTTTAAAACTACTGATTTTTGTAATTTAACTCTAAACTTAATCATTTAACTTTACAATTTTAACCGTCTCTTTACTGTACAGCACTTTGGTCAGTGTGAGTTGTTTTTACAATAAAAGGAAATGACTTGACTTGAAAATGAAGTAAAACAAGTAGTGCCCACACATCAGAAGCTCCAAGAGCACGTTTAAACATTTTCCTTGTGAAGTAACTGAAACGACTCATGCAGATCAGCTAACTAGGGCTACAACTAACAAGTTATTATCAATTAATCTGATGATATCATTATGATTATTTCCTCAAATAGTATGTTATTAATTTTTTTCTCTAGAAAAATAAAAGACAATAGTGAAAACTAAAAGAGATCTAGGTTACAATAATATAAAACAGGGCTGCAGGGTGTGACTTACCTGTCAAGCGTGACTAAACATTTTCATTGAAATTCAGCTTTTTTTGTTTTCTTGTATAACAGTTGACATAATCGCAATTTCTTGTGCCATGTGTTTTGATTTCAATGAAGAAAAACTTTTATTTTCCCCTTTATTCCTCTTTACAATCATTTATGTGTTACAAAATTACATTAACAAATATCATTAAGCATACATTTAGCATTTAGCACTTAAATTATGTGCTAAATGAAAAAGTTAGGTTCACCGGGACAGCCAGTGTGAAGAGTTAGAATTAGAATTAGAAATAGATTCATGATGTTACAGACATATGTTTTAGGTCAGTGGGTTTGAAAACACCTCCTAACCCACCTAACACCTCTGATGATATCAAAGACTGATGTTCGCTCCAGTGAGTTTCTTACACAGCACTCATTATCATTTCACTGTTTCAGATCCACTGAAAAAACATCCTGCAGATTCTTGTCCTTGATCACACTTTCAGCACTTGACCAGCTGGTGCATAAATCTCCTGCTCTGATCCGTTTGATTTACTGCGTTTACCACCTGCATGTTCTGATTACAACCTGTACAAATATCCAGCCTGCTGTGTGTGCATGTGTGTGTCCAAGTGTGCTTCAAAGCCCTCTGAGGCTTAAACTGCAGGTGCACAAGTTAAGTGAAACCTAATTAAATTCTTATTCTGTTCAGGATGTAAGATTCACATGATTCAGGCGGCCTTTGATGCCTTATCTACTTTTAATTTATTTCTTAGAATATGAAATAGACCCTAAAGTAAAGAATACATCTCTACAGACAGCCCCTGTAAAAAAAAAAGCATTTTCTCAAACAGACTCTGGTGAATCTATCCCCATGATTGTTCCATGCATTTGGAACTTTCCAGCTGTTGACTGATTGGCTAACTTGGCTGCTGGTTAACAGTTAACCTCTCTTCACACTCGATTTCATGGCTTGTGCAACAATAACCAAAAAGAAGCGAGGAGAGGGTCAGAAATGTGTGATTGTTGAGTCGCCAGCGTGGCTGTGGCCACTACAGAAACATCACTGTCACATTGTGTTGAAGTGTCACTGAGAGACTGCAGCCACTGATTTATAGCTGAGCCACAAAAAAGGCTTCCTTTGTGTCCTGGGATAAAAGCCAGGAATGTTGGACGCTCCATTAATTAGGCAGTTTGTTGTGCTTTTGCATGGGTACACTGGTAATGATTAAACAACTATTCAAATACACACACATGCACACACACGCACACGCACGCACACACACACACACACACACACACACACACACACACACACACA
>CAEMYA010000289.1:521479-556957 GCA_903131615.1 Diplodus sargus | reverse complement strand
ACAATCAGATGTAAACATGCAGTATGATGTTATTTTGATTGTTCTCATATTATTTTAAAGAAACTACCCGATTAGAACTAAATGTCCTGCATTCAAAATCCTACATAAGTCCAGAGATATTGTGAGTTGATAGATGATAATATTTTTAGCATTGTAAAAGGTACTATAAGGTCAGACTGGAGTAAAAGTAAAGATATTGAGTTAAAATATTACTTCAGTTAAAGTGAAAGTTACTGGCAAGAATTGTACTAAGCAACTGATATTAAAATGTACTTGCTTGTCAAAAGTACAAGTAAAAGTAAGTTATACCTACATTTACTGTCCGAATATCAGATCCCATATTCAGCTTTTGTCTGGTTATCAGAATCTGATTGCCGAAATTTTTAAATTATTTTGAAATGCATTACAGCTCTGATGCAGCATGTCATCTCCAAAGTAACTAGTAATAAAGGGTATCAAAATAAATGTAGTAGATTGTGCAATACTTAAAAATATAAAGTACAATACTTAAAAATACAATACAAAGAATAAAGTAGCAGAAAATGCAAATCAAGAAAAGTACAAGTACCTCAAATGTACTGTAAATCTATTTAGTTACACATCACTGAGATTATTAGTAGATTACGTTCAATACTGTTGCATAAACTTGTGAACAGCAACAGCACAATGCTCTGTTACTCAATACTTTGAGAAGTATTTGACAGCTGTAAAGTAAATGTAGTAGAATAAAAAGTAGAAAATGTCTCTCTAGTGGAGTTGAGGTATAAAGCAGCATGAAGAGGAATACTTGAGTACATTTTCTTAGTTACACTCATAACAAACAAACATTATGCCAAGTATTCAAAAGGCAGACTAGTAATATACCGTAGAACTAAGAGCAGTTTATCTAAGTTACTTCATTTCTCTTTGAGTTTTCCTCCCTTGAGACAATAATTCTAAAGGGAGAAGCTGCTGTTGAGCCAAAATAAAGTGACAACTTGATCTTTTTATCTTTTTATGGTCATGATAAAACAGTGGAGGATAGTTGTATGGACCATTTTCAAACAGTAGAGGTCAGCAGAACCATGTGTCGTTAAGTGTGCGTACAGTATATGAATTTGATGCCTCCTAACACACACACACACACACACACACACACACACACACACACACATACACACACATACACTCACATAGACACACACACATGCACTTCCATCAGTCCCATGGCTGTACGTTGACAGTGCTCTCCATCCTCACATTAGTGTTCTGTCTACACAGCAGTCTGATGATTAGCAGCAGCAGAAGTGCTGACCCGCCATCCTTCATCTGCCTTGTGCTGGACATTCAAGGCAGGATCGTGCTCTACGCTGGATGGTGCGCACGTACGTATGCTGAAAAAGTACATACCTTGATCGACAAAGCAAATATCTTGTCAGAAATGTTCCCTAATATATATATCACACTTTGACTTGTGGATATCAGTGATGAAAGAGGTATTCAGAGCTCTTGCCTCAGTTAATGGTGTACAAAATACTCACGTTTCAAGTAAATACCCTGTTTTATTACTAGAAAAATACATATACTTTATTACTGGATTAGGAAGGAGTAATGTGCAAGCATCACTCTTATTTCTGGTAAAGGTGGGACTAAATTCAGCTACTTTTTACATTGCTGATAGCTCAGCAGTCAAATAGATGTGATGGAGTAAAAGCACATTTGCATTTAACATGTAGTGGAGCAGAAGTATAAAGTAGCATTAAATGGATAACACTCAAAGGAGTCCTGTCAGGCTTCATATCCTCCACTCCCCGCGGAGTTTCTCGATGTCAAGCACTGATGCCTATCTTCACCATCCGAGCATGTGTGGGGCGGTTCTGAGCCTCAGGTTGGCCTGGATGGCCCACCAGTTTCAACTTGTGCTCCGCTCAGCCTGTTGCGTGTCTCTGAGTGAGAATTTCTAAACAGGGACCAGAGGGGTTGAGTCTTAATAGCCCATAAGATTTCAAAGACGTGTTTGTAAAGGAAATTCCAGTATTTTTAAACCTGAGCCGTAGATTTACATGTTTTGGTTTGTAAATGATCCATGCTGACCAAAAGTTAGGAAGTTAGAATAGGTTCAATGGAGGCATACAAATTATTATTTGTGCCTGGTTTAAAGATATAATATGTAACTTTTTCACATTAAAACATTCTTAAACCAACTAGAACTTTCATGCACCCGTTTGTTTGCCGATTTGGACCTGCTCCAGAGTAAGGCCAAGCTGGGCCGGCACCTCCTCTGCATGGAGGCCAACCTGTAAAAAACATCCATCCCCCTTTAATCACTGTGTGTGGCAAATCGATACTTAACTTGTGTCTGTGGAAGAAACCTGAGAGAAAGATGTTTTTAAAGTCTTTGTGCTCAGCTCTTCTAACTGAATCTCTAAAGTTTCTCTCATCCTGTTTGTTCTTTCAAACATCCGCTATGTGTTACTGCTGCTTAAACCCAACCTGTCCTGTAACGCTGCTTCATAATAAAAGCTTTTAAAGGGCTAAATAAAGTGGGAATTTTGTTATGAAAAAAAATATAGGAGTGTTAAATGTTTTTGGTAGCGGTGATTCTTCAGTTTTAAGGTGGTAGAGGCGGTGGAAGTGAAAAATCCCTGCTGCCCCGAGTCAAATCGAGTAGAGCCAGGAATGGTTATGTAGTGAAAAAACAGCATAAATGTAACAAAAAATTGTTTCCACTACCTTGTCCATGAACATTTCAGTTCAGTCAGATAGAATTTTATCTGCAATGGCATTTTTTCCGTGATCCCACGCTACATCACAAAATCATCAAACTACGTCTGTTGTTTTCATTGTTTTGACTGAGGGACCTCTAGTGGCAGAAAACATTACTGTGCATTAAACCAACAGTTCCTCATCAGCCTCTTTCCATCCATTGCAATCTCCTTAATAAGATCCAGTTTTGTTTGTGTCGTCGATCATTGTGTTTTCTGTTGATGGAAGGGTACTTTCGGGGCATTTCCCTTTATATACCAGGAACTAATTCATAGATCAACTTTACCACCTGTGTGAGAGAACCCAACAGCCATGACGCCTCTTCCTCTACATCTTTACGATCACGCTGAAGAGATAACAACAGGAACTCATACAGCTTCAGTCCTGCACCAGTCATTCCGTTCTCATTTCTTCGCAGATATTATCATATTCTAAAATGTTATCCCAGGCCACTGTTTAAAAATAAACAAGCTCCCCATGAGAGAGAAACCTTCCTCCTTGCCTCCTCCTCTCTGTATTTTTCTCCTCTGTGTGTGTGCGTAGTAGAAATCCTTCCCTCCCTCCGCTGGCTGTAAACTTACTGACCCTCTTTGCTGCAGCAGGAGTGCTCATCTCTGCATTGACTCCTTCTGTGGAGAAAATCAATAAGCAAGGGTCAAAACAGCCACTGAAGGAAGGAGTATTGGTAACACTATAAAACCATCAGCAGCAGAGGATTTATTGAGGATACAACTGTGATCTCAGCACGAAGGGACCTCACTTGTGTCTCTGTTTATATGAACTACATTTTCTCTACAGGAAAGCTTGATCGAGGTGATGATAGCGATGACTGCTTCAAATGTTTTATTACGGCTCAAGAAAGGCGACACACACTCTCTCTCACAGATGCTTGACACACACACAAAACCTCTGATAGGCCTAATGTGAAGACATCAGCCTTTCCCCTTTCCACACATGCCTCTCACCTCTCAGCACTCTCAGCCCTCATCACGAATGCGCCGCCGCGGAGTATCTTTGGCTCCGTGCCTGTTGGTGTCCATGCCGCGCTCGAGCTCCTTATCAGGTGTCAGATGTGGGTTTGGTGTCAGTGAAGTCCCGTCCATTTCCTCCCACACCCTGCCATTCAGCTTTATCATAATGCCAAATAACAAAAGAAAAGTGTGGTGCTCGTCACTCTTTAGTACAGCGCAAGTGTACATTATAGTTAACTAAGTCTGTAATTTTCTTAGAATTTTGCAAAATGTATTAGTAGCATTCTCTTTTATTGAACCCTCCAAAAAAAACACTCTCAAAACAGTCAAGGGTCGCCCCATAAAAAGGACGCTGAGTTGTTATCTACGCCCCCCATGTCAATGGAAACTCAGGTGAGGTTTCGTAGTCCTCAAAACATTTCCGGAGCTTCAAAGCAAAACAGCATTTCAGCATTCTCCTGAACAACTGAAGTTGTTGGAGATTTGTTTTAAACGTAAAAAGAAACTGAAATAAAATGAAATAAAACAAAATCAATAAAACGGCTCTGGCAAAATTCAAGTTTCCAAAAGCCTTGAGATTCAAAATTGATTTGAAAGGACAAAATCTTGACTGTAGCTAAAAAGTTAAAAGGGTTAGAGGGTGGACAAGCTCAGCCGTGCATTGACAGTGTAAATACTTGCATGGTAGGACGGCTTGAGCGATGACAGGAAATGGAATGACTTTCCATAATATGGATGACCCGAATGCTTCAAACCTTCAATGTCATAGTTATCGACATCCAAACCTGTACTTGGAATCTTCGAGGGGGTTGTTTCTTGTTTTTTTTAAAGAAAAATAAGACAAAAGAGGGTGATGTTGCCTCTCCTGCGTGATTAGGTAAAGGAGGCAGCAGGCACCTGGTGAAGGGCCCGATATGAGCTCTTCTGTGGAGTTTTATAAGTCTCAAAACTCACACACACAAACTCCTATCCTTCTGAGGCGTGGTCAGCGTTTGCTTGTTTTATGAGTCAGTGTATCCACACACACAATACAGATGCTATCATTGATGAATATTTCTGCTGTCAGACAAGTGAATGAGTAAACCGTGAAACAGTGGTTTGACAAAGGGTCAGGAACTTGAACTGCCGATCAAGACTAATCGCAAAGTCACAGCTTATTCATAGAGACTTTGGAGCAGTTATATTACACGAGGAACATAAAAGTCACCAACAGCATCCGTATTGTGAGCCAAATTTGAATCTCGAAATTGAAATTTGAATCATCAAGCTTAAAGAAATGGAGCGATTCTCTGTGCTTTCGATGAGAATGTCCCATCCTGAACTGTCTGCAGGTCTTGGAAAGTCCCGTAGTAGCACAACCGTGGGAATAGGGGACATGAAAGCTTGTGTCTCAACACCAGGATAAGTGAATGAACTGTTCAGATGCAACGTTGTCTCCTCGACATTACTGGTGATTAGCCGCTGATAAGTGGGCAGGAAAGGCAGCAGACGGTGTGCGAATGTCACCAGAGGGCTTACATACAACTCAGTGGTCTCAGCAGAGCTGATGCAGTCACACGCCAACACCAGTAGATCACGGGGGTGGAGGAAATGCAGGTAATTAGAGGTTTGTTTGATACGGGCAGTGGTTCCGTAAGAAGGTTTAATGGAACAAATCCTCTAAGCTCGAGAAACTAGGCAGAATAAATGTTGGCAATGCAAGTTTATAAAAACCACCGATATGGTGACAATGCGGTGCTATTGATCTGGTTAGGTTTAGCCACAAAAAACAGCCGGTTAGGGTTTAAAAAAATATCCTATTCTGTCTCAAAACACAGGTTTTGGTCACCTAAAAGCATGTGTCCTAGCTTCCAATCAACAATATTAGTTTTTTTGTTACCATAAACATGGTTGCAAATCGTCCCAAGGTTGTCCTCAAGCTTGAAAAAAGACAAAGACAACTAAAAAAAGACAACTTGGGGTATAAAAATATAAGACACATAAAATCAGAGGCAGGACTGTGCAGCGAACATAAAAGGCTACAGCCTGTGACAACAGGAGCTGACTGACTTTAAACAGATTACACTGTTTAAACTGATTACTACAACTAGCTAAAGCCCAGATAACGCTGCAGAATAACCAGAAGACTATCTCTGATACGACTGATGTGGTTCAAACACATTAAACTTATCTAAAACATCAATGGGGTTTGTGGACCAAGAAGTTGTCCAAATGTCAGCATCAATCAGGTCAGCTTAAAATGTCCTCTACATGGAACAATCATCTGACAGACAAAACACAGTTACTGGGGACAGATGTTGAGATAAGGTATAACATGTAGACGCTATCGGGCTGAAATCCACAGAAGTAAAGATGAGATGGGATGAGATGGGGCCTGTGGAAGGCAATAGAGCCCATATAGCCTCAAGTCTGAGCCCCCACTGTACAGAGGCATTTTTTGTTGAGATTTCACAAGTACATTTATTTGGAACAAGGACAACTTTCTGTCCGTCATCAACAGATTCTGATTAAAGCTGAATGCACAGAATGTTGAGGAGAGACATTGCAGTGCACTTGCAAGTACAGATGTGTGAAGCATCAAATAACTTCCCCCAAGGGTTTTTCAACCAAGTGTAATTTGTCTTATGGTAGCTGGATGACGCGGTTAGCTGCCACATTATCTATAAATTTTAAGCTGTTGATAATTCAGATGGGTATTTTTGACAGTTTTACTTATATTGAGCCAATTCCCAACAGAAGTTATTTCATGACATGAGTCATGACAGACCTTTTTATTAGAAGCTGATGAATCCGAATTGTAGGATTTACAACTTGGGTAAAGGCTTAAAATAAGCAGTGGAAGAAGTCCTTATCATTGTTTGGTTAAATAAAAGACATAAAACTACAATTTAAAAATACTCCGCAAGTAAAAGCCACACTTTTAAAATCATATCATGTGTTAGCAAGATAATGTACGTAAGTTACTCATTATGCAAAACGGCCCATTTCAGACGTTTGTCATATAAAATTGTACTATCATTTGAATGTCCAGAGTGCAGGATTTAGTGGCCTCTAGTGGTGTGGTTGCACATTGCAACCAACTGAACACCCTTCGTCACACCCTCGAGAACTAGTATTTGGTTTGTCCGTTCAGCAGAAAGTGGATCCAAAAGTCGACCATGATGATGATAGTTTGGAGCCGGAAAAAGCTCATAGGTGATTAATTAACCAATGTGGAGCACAGAACCTCATCGGCCACTATCAGAGCTGATTTCTGCAGAACACAATTTTTTCATCGATAATAATGTTTTATATAAAATGATAAAACAATTATGATATCTACATATCAGCTCATATACACATTTATTATCATCATTATTTATTATTATTTTTGCAATAATCCCTCAAATGTGCAAATCAAGTACTTGTTGAAGATATTTAAATGAGGAAGGATATTTTAAAGTTTTCAACTCTACAGCCAACCAATATAATGGTTGAGCTCTAGAAACTAGAGAGTAAAAGGTACAACAGTTCAGTACAAAGAAGAATAAAAAAAAGTTCTTTAAAATATCTCAGTTGTACTTACAGTAAATAAAGTTCTACAGTTCTTCCACCACTGAAAATAAGGGTGTACGTAAATAAAGAGTAAATGCAAATGTAAGGAATCCTAAA
Organism: Diplodus sargus; assembly: GCA_903131615.1. NCBI lineage: Eukaryota > Metazoa > Chordata > Actinopteri > Spariformes > Sparidae > Diplodus > Diplodus sargus. The sequence continues at coordinate 549,590 of CAEMYA010000289.1, read as the reverse complement.
ACACTTAAAACTTGCCTCAAGAACCATCTGAGCAACATTTGGTCAGTCACACTGATATTGCATTGACAATTTTGAGCTGGTGGCTGGTTTCAAATGGTTCGAAAATGGGATTCGAGTTCAGATTTGGGTCAAAACATGCCTCAGTCCAAACCCTGAACCCCAGTAAACACACACACTTCATTCAGGCTGAGAATCTCGATCATCGAGAGGAATTTTCTCCCTCCCTTTGATGTGACTATTTATACAGCCACCACTTGTTGTCTGGAAAGTGCAGGCCTCTGCTGCTCCGTAGATACAAGCATATAAACACGGCCCGGGCTCACGGCGCTGCCCTCCTTATCGACAGGAACCCAAAGTTCCTCCAGTGGAAATGTCTTTGTTCCCCCTCGGCTGCCACACAATGAGCGCGACTCTCTGGAGTCGGCTGAAGGCACTGCAAGCGAAGGCCTTCGCTCATTCCACACATAGCACAGCGAAGGCTTTGACCTTGGCAAGAAGCTATTAAAATGTTCTCCGTGGAGCGTGTACAGTCACCTTGGTACACAAAAACACACTCCTGTACGCAGCAAAACATGTTTCAGTAAGAGCTCCGAGCTTAAAAACAAAAGGTAGATCAGTAGAAAGACAGCAATGTGAAGACCGGAGGAAGATTTTTCTGTGTCCTTCTGTTGTTCAAATCCATCTCAGGCCTACACCACCACATCATACTGTACAACTGTAAAACTAAAGATTATGTTGCTCATTGGATGATCTGCAGAGTATTTTCGCAAATAAAGATACAGCAATTTGAGTTGCACATTCAGTTTCGTTCATTCATGAAACGAGGAACATGAAAATGCCCATCATAGTGTATTTAACTACAGTATTAGTCTGCTTGTCAACTGGCTGCATTCATCCATTGATTGTAATGCAAATATCAATCATTTACATTTAGGGCATTTGGCAGACGCTTTTGCCCAAAGCAACTAACAGTAATTCATACATGCTTTCATACACTGATGGCGCTGGCTGCCATGCAAGGTGCCGACCAGCACTTCAGGAGCAGTTTGGGGTTCAGTATCTTGCCAAAAGACACTTTGACATGCAGATCAGGGGAATCAAACCAGGGACCTTCTAGTGACAAGATGCTGGCTCTACCCCTGAGCCACAGGCACCAATAATGCGGTGTTAAAACTCTAAATTAAGCATAGTATATTTAGATATCTATCAATAGCAACAGCAAAAACAATTGACCTGTAAGTGCATCATAGTTATATTGTAGGTAAACACTTAAATGCTGGATTTTTGAGGATTTTTGGATATGGATACACATTACACTAGGACAGGGAAGTATATCGATATAATATTGTTATTGTGATATGAGACTGATGATTATTTTTCAAAATTCTCATTGTGTCAACAGTCACTCCATTAAAGAGAAAATGTCTAAAATGAAGCTTTTTGGTTAAAAATAATATGATATTTGATCTTGTAGCTCAGTCCTGAGATACGGTATTTATTGTGTATATCGCAATGTGTACCTGAAAAATAGAGGCCACATTGCCCAGGCCTACATTACAGGTTACATATAAAACAAAGTTGTTATAGATTTCATTCATTTTTTTCTATTTTGAGCAAGATACAAACTGAAGTGGAACATTTCACGCTCGGAAAATGAAACTTGTCAGTGCTCACTGAACACATAATGCAGACCTTGTTTCTAAGTTACCTTAAGTGCAGTTTGGCATTTTGATACTGTGATTTTTGATACAAATATGTATACAGTACGCTATTGGCTGATGTATAGACTGCCTCTAAAAAAAGACATTGTACTGTATCTACCATATTACATCTCGTTTATGAATAAGAATCTTCTTTATCTAGCTTATCCATCCATGAATCGCATTAATCTTATATGTCGATCTATGGGTCTATTTCATCGCACCCACTTTAAGAGCCCTCATCCACCATCATACCCATCAGCCCCATTTATCTACCTATCTATCAGTGGAGCGCTGTTCCCTCTGCAGGATGGCATGACTAAACATTTGTTCCGACATGTTTGACCCTCTGCCAGGTACAAGATGGCTGCACGACAGGTCGACCAGCTCAGACTCTAAAGAATGTGCAACCTCCTACATACAGCATCAGCACAGAGGCGGACAACTCACGCACAAGCACACACACACACACACACACACACACACACACACACACACACACACACACACACACACACACACAGGTTTTCCCTAATGACTTGCCTCACGGCGGCAGTCAGTTGAGGCTCCGCAGAGGATGAAATCCTGTTACAGCTGGCTTTTCATGATGCCTTTAACTGCATTACACTCTCCTCTAAAGTCTAGATCCAATTTCCCTATCAAACAAGGTAGACACACGCGGCCACACTGGGACGAGCCTGTCTACCTTTAACGTCGCCAGAAACAAAGTATGTTTTCCTTCTTTCGGTATCTCCAGTGGCCGAGCCTCTCTGGCTAGATGGGAACAGGAACTTAGTCAGACGGACTGGGGGTGGTGGGGGGGGGGTTGAGTGGATAACTCACTTGACATGTCATCCTCCACACTGGAGGATGTTTGTATGTGTGTGTACAAGTCCTCACAATGATAGAACGATGTTGAAAATCCTCTGAGTAAGAACATTTTATCCTCACCTGTTCACTTAGCTTGTTTAGAGGAAGGACTGGGAGTCGTGTAAGGACGTGAATTAGGTTAAGTACAGAGTTAGAGCTGTAGTGAAGTGGTCAGAGAAGGAAAAAAAACACTTTAAAACATTTCAGTCTTGCTCAACTTGCTTTGGGCAAGTTTTATTGGCGTGGTTGGCTTTCTTGCTTCTACCTCGCCAAGATTTCTAGCTAAAATCATTTGTAGATAAGTTAATCAAATTACAGAAAATTCAGACACATTTTGTAATTCCAGCGAACAATTTACAGCTAATCGGCCCGTAAGCTCATATGTACATCGTTTGGACGTTTTTGCGATAAGCCCCTACCATTGCCACAGCGACTTAACTTCCCCGCTGAATTTCAGCTTTTGAAGGGACGGGAAATGTTTGAGACAGACTGATCAACTGACCGACAGACAAAGCAACCTACAGAGCACCAGAAATGGCATACTGTGCCTTTAACCAAACTAAGTGTACGAAAGAACTCTTGAATCAGCCGACAGTGGAAGAATTCTGCAAATAAAAAGGTCAGTCAGTCACATTTAACGTCCACTATCTCCCTGAGAACAACCCTAATCAAGTCTATCATAACTAGCTATAGAAAGGCACAATCAGCATTAATGATCTTTAAGGGTAGGTGGGTCCGCAGCGGGTCACGAGAAATCGTCTGCTGCTGCAGCATCGGCCACATGTTCGTCTGCAGGATAAAAGGTCTTCCTTATTAAGTCAGCTGTCACATCGGGCACTTTGCCAAGTGACACATCCATCCGCTCGCTATTTCCAGCTGTGCCGTTATCGCTCAATGCCAATGCCGAGCGTGACCTCGCACAACCTCACACAACCTCACACAACCTCGATTCAGAGATTTACACTGCAGTCTGATTCTTATCAGTGTTTGAAGTGGGCTGGAACTACCAGTACCGGCGCTTGCACATTTTACTCTTCGGTGTACCTTGACTTTCTGTGGCATTCAGTCCCGAGATCACAAATACTGCAAATCAAGACCAATGAAAATATGAAAAAGACTTATCTGGTTGGTCTTTGAACATCCATGAGAGACCGTAGTCTCCATCAAATGTAAAGTTTTGCTGAATGAAAGGGATCATCAGCCTCAGAGAACGCATTCTATTATCTTTAAGTGTAACTTTCAATGACCCTTCCATTCAGCCATTGTAAATGAATTGATAGAGAACAGATGGAGTTGACCTCCGATCAGCTTTCTAAGGTCGCGTCTGTCAAGTGTCAAGCTGAGAGAATTGATTAACGTATTGAATGGGGTTTCTGATGAATTGATTTTTTCTTCTTCTTGAGGGTGTCACTTTCACCCATGAACATCAACACCGAGAGGAGAAACATTTAAACGTTAATCAGTCTCCCACAGCGGATAACCGCATTTCTCTTTGAGATCTGGACCCAAAGATTTGTCTGGTTCCAAAAATGTTTTCCTCTTTCTATTCATCCAGTGTATACTAAATACTAACTATAGGGAAGGGAAATAAAGTATCTCTTCTACCCTCAGTGAAAAATATCAAATATTCCCTAGTTTGAGCTTTTCCACTGTGATGAGTTTGGGCTTTTTACCTCCACCAGAGAGGTGATGTCTTCACCGGTGTCATAGTTGGTTTATCAGTCAGAATAAACAAAAACTGTTCCACAGATTTCCATTAAACTTGGATATAGAATTGGTCTCAGCCCAGAATAGACGCCATTAACTTTCAGTGCAATCCTGATTAAGGGACAGATCTTTTTCTCACTCTCTGTAGCATTTTTTGACATTCTCATACATTTCTCTGGCAATAACGTATTGATCTTGACAAAAAAAATGCAGGCATATTCAGGGGTAGTATCTGTGAGTGAGTACAAAAGGAGACTGTCGGTCTGAGGTATTTGCTCTACTGAAAACCTTTCTAGTTTCCATTATAGACTGTTGATTATTTTCTTGATTAATCAATGCTTTGTCTAATAAATGTCAGAAAAAATTGCCACTTTTTCCCAACGGGCCATGTTAAACTGTCTCATTTTGTCCAACGTACAGTCCAAAACCTAAAGAGATTCAGTTTAGTATTATGTTTTTGTATTTTCGAAACTGCAACTAATGTTCTATAGTTACATATTAATTCCCTGTCTAATCAATCAAGCAACTAATCATTGCAGCTGTAGATTATTATATTTACGCTGCAACACACTTTTGCTGTGAAGCTCCAGAAATGTTTTGTGGGAACTTTACACAACTTTCCAACAGCATGAGTTTAATTAGATTCAGTGAATGTATACTTTGGGGGTGAACTGTTCCTTTAACAAGCATTCTACACTATCATCTGACATTTTATGCAACAAACACTCATTCAGTTAATGAAGGAAATTGATAACAATGAAAATAAATCGTTAGCCGAAGCCGTACTTTCACTCATAAACCTGTTGACCATAAAAGGAGTGAGGCTGTGTAAAGGGAATGCAGAAAGAAGAATCGTCTCTCCTAAGAAAAATGCCTTTGAGCAAGGCACCAAGCCTCTACATGCTGCAGTTGTGTTGCTCACTCACTGATAAAATACAAGGGCAACTAACTGACTGCAATAAATAAACTGTCTTAATGTGAAGAAAGGTATTTCTTAAATAAAGGTGAAGGTGTTTTGTGGTAAAAGCTCCGTAACTATCACTGTTTAAGACACGGATCAGAGCTGCTGTCGAGACTTTCAGTACGTTTTTTAATGTGCCAAATCACTTTCTCTTCAGTATTGGCTCAACTGTACGTGACATGGCTCAAGGCAACACATTTCTTCGACATGCCCAAACCAATCGAGGAATGTTTGAAATTACAAAATCCCTGATGCATTATTTCCTAAGTCATTATGGACCAGGTGAGTCAAGGCTGAGTCACACTGGAGGCGTGCAGGTATGAAAATATTCACTAAATGGCTTAAATGCACGATAGACGGTTCTCCTTTTTTCTCTGCAGAACGCTTGTGCTTTTCCATTACCAAAACCTGATCCGTGTTAACAACCACACTACAATGGACGTTCCGCTCAAGGAGCGCTTACTCGCTAATTGTCGTGTTATAAGTACAGATGTTCAAAATTCCTACTTCTCTTCCATGTTACTTTAAAGTAGTTTAAGCTAAGAGTTCTCTCTACACTTGACCTTTGAAACAGCAGTTCAGAAAACAGCGTTACCAAAAGTGTTTAACAGATTGACTCATTTCAATCTGAATTCATGAAAAATGTGCAAACTCCGTCCGCTGATGAAGATCATGCAATGTGACTGAAAGCTCTAAAACATCTTCCAAACATTGTAGACTTATGGGCACATTACAGTGGATCCCTAATATACAGGCTCTTTAATTTATAGATTTTTGAGGTTATCTTGTACCTATGAGACAGCTGACAATGCAGGCCTACACTTGAATATTATTTCCAGCAAAAAATTTTGGGTGATGTGCAAAATGTAGACATAATGTACACATTTAAGGTGCACTGCATAGACATTTAAAACAGAAGCAAAAGGTCTTCATTGGCTGACTATTCTATGCCTAAAAAAACTGAATAAACAAACTGCCTTTTCTTGACTGAATAAACTGACCTTAAAGGACAACACACATACGGTTTTTACTTTGTTTGTATTTGGCAGACCCTGCCACCTTCCTGTAGATGTATATATTATTTTCCCCTGAGAACAGCTTGACTATTCAGTTATGGAGAAAAAAATGTCTGGGTTCATATTCATATCTCATAAATATTTAAATTCTGTGGTTGAATTTAGTCTCCAAAACAACATAGTGCCCCTTTAAACATCTGCCCTCCATGTCAGTCTGTCTAAATCTTATTGCCACCAGTTATGCTCTCGCAGCCTATCTAACAGTATTGAGACCAGCTGTGCATCATAATGCACCTGCCAAACTGCAACCACAAGAAAAATAAACTCAGGCGGATAAAGACATTTTTTTGAAAGTAAAACATTTACATGACAAATACTTTCCATGCACAACAAAACTGATTAAATGTGCAGCCTGGAGCTGAGAACAAGTATAAGTCAACAGCATTGTTAGCTTACATAGCAAAGTTAATTTTTACCAAGCCCATAAACACGACTGAACAGAGCCGCGGCATTGACTTACATCATGCATGTTAGCACAGGCAGCAGGTACGTACACCTGGTAAAGTGAAGCTGTGAGCCTCCGACAGTAAATCCTTTGGGAAGGCTCGACAGCAGGAGCAGGCCTGGAGGTGAGCGTGGCAAAAACACTTATGTAATCCGTAAAGTCGTCCTGTATAAGGCTGGCTTGACTTTAAGATGCTAACATTAAACATTATCAGTACATGTTCCAAGCAACATCAAGCAACAAGTTTGAGGAGTTCTGCAGCAGAGCAAGCCTAAAGAATGTCATCTTTTAAATAGACAGACGTGTTTTAAAGGGGGCCCTGGGTATGTTACAGCCACAGGGGTGGCATGTAGTGAGGGACTATAACCAAGTACATTTACTTAAGTTCTGTATAAAATAGTAGTTCCATTTTCTGCAACTCTGTACTTCCACATCTTGGAAGCAAATACTGGAGTTTTTACTCCACTACATTTATTTGGTAACTCTTTAGTTAGCAGTTACTTTGTTACTTATCTTAAATTGATTTATTTCATCAGCATTGGATCAGAAAAATCCATTGATTCTGATAATCAGAGAACTGTTGAATATCAAATCAGATAATCAGCCAGGACAGTAGCCAACCCATGATATACGTACATGTTACTATATGTATAATTTACTGTTACTTGTGCTTTTGATACTAAAATACATTTAATATCAGAAACTGTATGACTTAAACTCAAGTACTATTATTGGGTGACTTTTATCTCTTACAAAAGTGGTACTCTAACACAACATCTTCACTTTTGCCCAATATCTAACTGCTGTGGTCACATGTAGATAGTGGTATACTCTCTCATGGAGATCATACACTAGATGCTTAAGTGCTTCAGAAACACAGATGTTGGTGCCGGCACTGTTCTCAGATACTGTCTGCAAACACAGAGAACATCCATGTATCTTTCTCGCTCAGTCAGCACATATTCAGCAGCTTTGAATGTTCTTGCAGTGTACGTACTGAAACTTGCTTCAGAGTAGCTCCTGGGGGTATTTTTTACACTCCCTGATGCCACTAAGGCTGAGAGGTGCAAATTGACCTTGCATATCACTGTACAGGGTGTTGGGTTTGCACTGCACCCTGTCACTTGAGCGTGTACAAACAGACATGCATGGAATATGTGTGGGCTAACATAAGACGGAAAACTACAAGATGAAATCTAAAAAAAGCAAAAGACTGGAACACACCATCTTTCCATCTGTGTGTCAAGATAAATGTAGTGTCCGTGTGTGTGTATATATATATGTATATGTATATGTATATATATATATATATACCAGATTCTCACCAGAGATATATAAAGGGCCAATAAGATTACATGCACTGGCAGCATGTCATTGCATAGTATGTGTAGAGTATGTATGTGTGGACAAAGGCTCCTTACTGAGTAGGTGAAGTAGATGTAAATTCACAGTTTGTTTGACCCCCTCTGACCTCTGACTTTTCCCTCTGCCCTGCAGAATCCAATATGTGTGTTTTTGATGACTACCCCGAGCTGGGATCCGCCCATGTTACAGCAGGGAGGCAAAACAGGGTAGTCAGTCAGTCAGGTTTGACATTTACAGCATTTTTAATATCAAGTCTCTGTCAGATTAATTGTGGTTCTTCGGTATAAACATACACATTACATGTTATTAGTCTGCACAATTACTCTAACCATGGTTCAGAAGATTTCTACAAAACACCAACAGTTAATGTTTATGGTTTCGTACCAGCAAAAGAAGAATCAACTACTTCAATTAAATATGTGTAAGTACCTGTGTGTATGCAGCCTTTTGCACATTGTAACTTCGATACCACCATACGCTCGAGGAAATTGGGATTGTGAATTTTCACTTTTTGTTGCCATTTTATAAAGAAAGTGAGTGATCGGTCAGACCAGAAAAGAATCAATAATCCATACCTGATCTGCACTGAGTAGGGAGCACATCTCTGCCAAGGCCCAACACTCCACTTTAATCAAGTCTAATTCAGTGTCCAATAAAACATATTTAAAGGAGAACTACAAAGTTTTTGGAGATTCCAACTCAGAATTGTAATATTTACAATATTAATGAGGTAATAATACAAACCATAACTGAATAAACAAGCTGTTCTCAGAGGAAAATAAGGTCCCCAGAACACTGTTCGGTGCTGGATAGGTGGCAGGGTCCGCCACATATAAACAAAGTAAAACAGCATGAAATTGAAACAGTTTGTTTATTCAGTCATGAAAACAAAAAGAGTTAAAGAGTTTTAAAAGATCAGTCATAAGATCTTTCTCTTCTGATTAATATGTCTTCCCCAAAACTACAGAGTGCAGCTTTAAATCCACTAGATCTAGATTTTGATTTGGATCCACATCAAATTGTTCTCACTCACGTTATTCCCTGACATCCCTGGATCCATCCCTTTTTATCCTGATCTGCATCAAAGGTTAACGAGATCCCATCTACGAGACCCATCCTCCATCCAAGCCTCCTTGAAGCCTTATTTTCACATTTAATTAAAGATTATATTACCTTTACATTTTCCACATATAAGCCGCACTATAATTGAAATATCAAAATTTAAATCCAATGCACATATTGATTAAACACTACTTTCCTGTACTTAGTTTGCCCAAACAAATCATTTAAGTTTCCTTTTAAAACACATTTCCTTGTTCAGACACACACATACACACACACACACACACACACGCAAACTGAACAGTTGTCCCAGAAAAGCTGCTGTGGCACAGTAACACTCCCCCCGCCCCCTCTGCCAAGTTGATGCCCCCCCACCTCGTGGTGCAGAGGGTACGTGTGAGAGTTACTGCAGTGGCATCACAGAGCTGCAGTGCCAGCCAACACACACACACACACACAAACACACACACACAGACACAGCCAGTACACTGTGGCTTGTTTCCCTGCCTCAGACGGCCCACAGTGCCAGCTGCAGCCCGCTGTCCACCAGCACGTGCCAGCTTGATGCCCCGTAAGAACCATGTTTGGTTTGTGACTGTGTGTGTGTCTGTGTGTGTGTGTGTGTGTGTATTCTATGTGTGTGAGTGTTTAGAGGGACGGAGGGCTTAGCCTAAAATCCTGTCACCCAGCTGCTTTCACTGTCAGATGGTCCCAAAGACCCACATCAACAGATGTACAGAGCAGCGACAGGGAGCAGGAGCACACACTAAATACCATCTCACAGTCAGTCAGTCTGCTGCAGCCTGCTTGTGTGTGTGCAGACGCTGCATGTGTGCATAAAAGAGACTGCAACCTTCCCCTGCTTTCACAGAGCAAAGTAAAACAAGACGTCCTCTACGTTTCAGCTGTTTCCTAGTCTGCGAATGCTTTCGGCCATTTTGAGCTCAGTGTTCTGTCGTAGTACTACGTGTTTACAAACGCAGCGCACTGAGATGTCCTTGGCTGTTGTAGGGAGCCACTTTTGGAATCCGGTGTCAGTTTACTGATGCAGTCTGGGATCAGTGGAGGGGTGGAGGGGGGGACGGGGGGTACTGATGCTGACAGGCACAAAGGCAACTTGGCATCACATCACACACCTCCTCCGTACTGAGCAATGGCGATTAATAAACTGCTTAATGATCAGACATGAAAGCAGCAACCAAAATGTTTAATTGACATCACTTTAGTGATGGGATCAAGTAGATTAAATCCAAGTAAGTAAAAAAAAAAAATGTATCAACCTAAATATCTTCAATAAATATCAATATTTTTTTCAGTCAAGATCTATGCAGTATTTCTTGAGAAATTAACCAACTTGTCTGGTATATGCACCCAAACAGTGTAAGAATGGAGTCAGCTGTACGCTGTGCTAATACAGATTATGAAGCTCTTTGAGGCAAATCTGTAATTTTGGGCAATATTAATAAAAAACGACTCCATAGAGCAAAACATCGTGCAGTCAGTTATAAATTGTTGATTAACAGAAAAAGCAGAGATCTGGATTCATGACATTGTGATTTTAGCCGACCGGAGTCACTGTTTTAGACTTGGACCTAATTACTTGATATACATACTGGAAAGAAAAAGTTCTCAACTTTTCTGAGACGATTTCTACATTTTTGGAAATGTCCATATACCAGAAACAGTTCAGCAAACTGTCATTACTTAAAAAAAAATAGGAGGAAAAACACAGTGCATGGCCAAAAGTATGTGGATACCTGAACATTACACTTGATTGTTCAACTTTTCATTGCAAACCATCAGCATTAATCTACTGCCTCATGAGCCTCCGTTCTTCTAGTTTGGGGGTTTTGAGTTTGGAACCTGCCTGCAGGGATTTGTTCCCATTTAGCCACCAGAGCATCAGTGAGGTGAAACACTGATGTTGGGTGATAAGGTCTGAGTCGCAGTCTGCATTCCTCTACATTTCAGGGGTGTCGAATCAAGTTGAGGTCGATGCTCTGTAAAGTTCATCCACACTGAACCAGTAAACCCATTTCTTTATGGACTAGACTTCGTACGGGTGGGTACGGACACGGAAAGACACCTTCCCTAAACTGTTGTTACCAAGCTGCAAGCGCACACACTGTTGTGGCTTATGTAGGCAGCAGGTTTTGGCAAAGAAGAACATGTGGGGAGAAAAGATTATATTTTGGGCTCTGCAGCAAGGATTTTTATCTCTTTTTTTAACTGTAGATCATGAGTTCACGGAATGCCAAAATTGGTGGAACACTCTTTTACGATTTATTGGTGGTGTGATCTGACCACTTTAGGTCACATTTTGAGAAAAGACCAATGAATAACAGACACTCAATATTATCCCTGTTTATTGTCAGGGACCGAGCCTCCACCCTGTGTTAGAGCTGGCACCTTCAAATACAGATTTAAAGAAAGGAAGACGTGATGCATTTCTACAGAAACTAAACGAAATATTCTGATATCTAAAGAGTTAATATCCACTGTCTTTCCCTTCATAGGATCAAATGATATCGCACTACAGGAAGAGAATTTACAGTCATCCGTACATTAATATATCAGTAAACATCATCTCCCATCTCTCTCCTCCTCTCCCTCCGATGACTCCAGCACTTTGACGAAGCTCTGAAAGTCGATCCGGCCTTTCCGACAAGAGAAGGTCCTATTAGCGCCAGCCAGGAGCACCCATGGGATTCAGGAGGAAAAGTGTCCCACCACACCGCCGCTCCGACCCGGCATCATAACATTACTCATGAAACATTCAAATCTTTATGTGGCGAGGACGATCACGCCATGCTCCCATTGGCGGAGGCTGGATCAGCCCAGAACAGGAGAGGAGGATCTATTGGTGTGGTGGGAGTGAGAGTGATGGCAGGAGGCTGGTGAGGCTATCGGATCGATCGACCAACGCCGTCCTCAGCCCACACAGACGAGGGCAAGGGCAAGGACTGCAGGGTTTCACAGGATTGTTGTTCTGGTGCAAATAGCAACAGTTAGAGGATGAGCGAGTCCATTCTGGGGTGATCTGATGTGCAAATGCAAGATGATTTAGTTAAGGGACAACATAATTTCATTCACATTCACATTTGTAATAGGGCGACTAAGTTGGGCAGAGCTACACTGGCCTTGCAGCTGACTTTTGTACAGCCAGTGCTTTAATATCTAGCTGTGCAGACTGCTTTGCTCTGTTGAAATAAATGTCTCCGAGATTTCTGCAATCACACCAGTACTATGGGGGTGAAACCAGTTACAATGTGTAATGTGTTAGAAGAGGTGGACGTTTGGGTCAGGTGACCCTGTAAAGCACTAGAGAACATTTGCGCACTAGTTTTCTGTATTCTGTTTGGATATTCTGGATTTGGTCCGTCACGCTGAAGCAGGGGATGCAGGAAACGGCAGGCAGGAAGTGCAGTGGATGAGGTTTTAATCAGGATCACAGCTCTAGGAGGAACAGGCGAGCACGACGGAACATCAATGAAACAGGACAGGAGGATCGCAAGAACACAACAGATGACTCGACAAAGATTGAACACAAGACGCGAATCAAATTGAACTAACGAGGGAGCGAGGTTCAGGTGGAGCGAGGCGGAGAAACACAGGTGAGGATAGTGAATGGAAAAACACTAGGAACAGGGAAGGGGCTGATGGGCTGGAAAAACACTGGGAAGAGGGAAGAACAGTGCAGGTGTGGAGAAAAAAGCAAACTGGGGAGGCACCCAGGTTACAGGGCTGGGCTCAAGAAACAGATACAAGAGGAGCAAAAGAAAACAGGAGGGAAAACAGAACACTGAGAAACCACAAGAACTTCGATAACACACATACGGTGAACTACATGACAGGGTGATGACACCTAATGCAATGAAAACACTACGAAAGGCTTAAATATCAACAAGGTCTTGGATATGCAAATATCACAGCTCTGACCTTTTTTGCCTTGCTGGTGGTTCATTAATTTGATTCATTAGTCTGCGATATGGTAGTATGGGAATATAAGTGAAATACTAACTGTCATTAGCCATGTGAACAGCATTTCGGACCATAAGGTATATCATTTAACTGTAAAATATCATGCCTCAGGTACATATCCCAAATATTAGCATCAGCATCAGCATCTTACCCCCCAAAGAATGATCGATCAGGCCCCAATTAGCATAATTCATGCATACGCTTCTGGCCAATGTTCCCAATATTCCCTTTTTCTTTTATCTCTGTTTTTGGTCTCCTCCTCTACTCCAAAATTTGGGGGAAGTATCTGGCTATTTAGCTTGCTTAATGCTAGTGGCTAATTATGTCAGCGTCAAAATTGGAAGACAAAGGAAATATCTACCTGGTGAAGGTAGGCGAACAGTAAAGTCTTACTTTAAAATCTTAAAACCGAAACAATAATCCAAAAGATGCTAGTCAGTTATTGTACGTTTCACAATGCAAGCTCCTCACATTTTGCCGTTATTTTATCAATTATTAGTGCGGAAATATAAATTATTGCAGCGATAATCTAGACGTCTAATTGTAAATGGATGGTGGGATGTTTTGAATTTGTGTCATGGTATGCAATCCTGTTGTGTAAATTAACACTTCAGAGCAATTACAGCAGAATTTTCTTTGGAAACCAAAATGTTTTGTTGTTTTACTTAAAAAAAAAGGAGTTGAATGGATTTACCACTGCATATTTAGCACCGGTCCATGTTGAGTATACTCAATATTAAGAAAGCACACAGTAAAGGTGCACTTTAATCAGAAGAGAAAGATCTTCACTGACTTAGAAGTGAACTTAAGAAACTTGTTTCCATGACCGAATAAACAAACTGACCTTAAAGGGCAGCACCAATTTCATACGGTTTATATGTGGCGGACCCTGCCACCTCTCTAGACCACATTTTTCACTGAGAACAGCTTGTTTATTCAGTTATGGGGAAAAAATATTTTTGCATTATAAACCTCATTAATATTGTAAATATTAAAATTCTCAGTTTGAATTTCTTCATTAAAACTACAAAGTGCCCCTTTTAAGGGAAGTTTGGTTTGTCAGCAGCGGTTTCTAAAGTCAAGAATTAACTGTGATTTTGAGATTGATTTTTAAGCGTGGATAAAAGTGGCTACAATAAGAAGTTGTGAATGGAAATTACGAGCACGGACATCAGCATGACAACCTTGCAAACTCAATTGGCTGATGGTTTCCTCTGCCACGCCCTCACCCAGCTCTGCTCGATGCTTACCGGACAGTAGCGTTTCAGTGTTGTGTACTGCAGACCAAATATAACAAGCGCCATCAAGATGTGTCAAAACTGCTTTAATAAATAACTGGGATGATTATTTAGAACAATGAAACATCCACTAAAATAATGGAAAACCTTTTTCACTTTGTATAAAATTAACTCGTGTCCCTTGTAGAATAAAATGTATACAATATGCATATTCAGCTTTTAACACCAGCAGTGATGCATCTTTAATTCTTTATTTTGCTGTGTCCCATTTACAGAAAATACGATGGCGTTTTCGAGACAGTGACATGATATGAAAAGGGGTCATTCTGAACCGAGTTGGTAACTTAAAAAAAAAAAAAATACAAATAAACAAAACAAACAAACATCTGCATGGTAGCAAAAACATCTGCAAATATTGTTCCCTTCATTAAAGCCTTTAACCAAACATGAAGCTAATGCATGATTTCCACATTCTGACCTACAGACACCCACATTCCTGACACTCAAAAAGAGCCACGGTGGACTGTTCTTTTCTTATTTTGTTTTACTTCTCCTATAAATCCTCCATCGGGTGTTTTTTATTCCAGAAATCTCCGTGATAGTAAAGTGAGACGAGGAGAGCACTTTACTCAGGCGAATAAAACACGCCACCATACGACACACAATGTTTTTTTAAAGAGTTACTTTCCTTAATAGTGAAAACAAACCAACAACATAAAAAGATGACCATTGATTACACAAATAATGCATTGCTCGTTACATTAAGGCACCTGAAACAAAAGGGTTTGTGACGGGTTTAGAAATGGTTTGAGAACTTTTTAAGGCTGTGATGTCGGCAGCGTTGCGACACTGCCGCTGGATTATTCTTTTGGTTGAACAACAGAAAATAGAAAAAAAACGCTGATATTTCTAACAGAAAGCGTCCAACGGGAGGTAACAACTGGATCGAATACAGCAGAAGTAGAAGCTCGGCTTTCTACGGAGCAGAAAAAACAGTGGCCATGTAACATCTGGAACACGCCCCCTTGTTGAGATGTCACAGTGGTTGTACTCAGTTAGCTTTTCGAGGGAACCTTAAAAGAGAGAGGGATCATTAAGTTAACGATTCTCGCTCTGGTGCCAGGCTGTAGGAGATGGAAAATTAGGGCTCGCATTGAGAAACATACCCAACACATCTACGTCATGTGACCTCTGATGAAGAAATGGCACAAGAAAATAAAAGAATAAACTTAAGAGAGTACAATAACGACTGATTTTTTCCCCCCCCCCAAATGATTGACAGGGCTGATGATATTGTGACCAAATGGGTCATTATCACCTTTCCCCAATAGTGACGAGCAACGTGTCTAAAAGAAATCAGTGGTTATTCTGCTCCCTGACATGTCTCTCATTTTCTGAAGGCATTTCGTCATCTGTAGTCACACGACGTAGACATGTTGGGTTATAGTGATATTCTCCACACATCTCCCATAGACTTCAATACAGCCGTCAACCAAAGTCTGGCGCCAAAGTGAGATTCGGTGACGTGATGACCCTTCAATTTAAGAGTCCAGCTGTTGTTGCAGCTGTCAGGAAAACGATCACGTCGACATCACTGATTAAGGAGTGGGCAAGAAGATAACTTTCTTGGAAGTTCCTGCTTTTAAAACGACAGCTATGCAAGTTAAAATGTTGTCCGTTTTATAATGCAGCTATGAAATGCTAAGAACACCGTCAATCAATTAAGCATCTACAGGTTTCCTTTAATGGAATAAATTCAAGCCAGAAATAATCTGGACTTCGGGACTATGCATCCAAATTAAAAAATAAAAAAGACCAGATCTAGTAACGGTGGACCACATAAAGTCAGGAAAAAGACTGTTTTGAGGAGCAATATTATGTTTTCCTGGTGAAAGTAACTTCACGGTTTTAAAACCACTTAAGACATGGCCAAAACCATTAAACGTGACAGTTTTTCCACAAAAATAAAGAAAAAAGAAATGCATCGTCATGACAAACCATATATAAACCCTTCAGACATTCCCTCATAGGTGGTACCTCATTGTAAAGACTCTTTAACTGTGGGGCTCTGAATATGAAGTGTTATAAAACGTGCCTATTTTGACTGGCATAAATAAAAGGAATGGCATTGTAAAAAAAATAAAAATAATATTAGTCATAATAATAATAATAACAATAATAATAATAATAATAATAACAATAATAATAAAAATGTGTGACTTGTCTTTAAGTTACTTATTTCAAATATACACAGCGACTCCTTTAGTATTTACACATATGTACAGAGTATTCATTTCTGTTTTGATCAAATACCTTGAATGGTGTTGCTGTGAAATTGAACTCTTTAAATGTACATTTATATCCCTTTGAGATTTGAGAACAAGGAGGTCAAACTGGGCAGCGCGACTTGGAGCCTCGACGCGGGGCTCGTAGAAAGGCACTTGCTACCAACTCAAATACTGCAAAAAATCCTCAAACAGAGCTTTCAGCCAAGACAACTGAGAGACAGGAGAAAAAAAATGGAAGGCCACATAGTAGGCACTGGGGTTTCTGTCCCCTCTCCCCCCCTCCAGGCCAAGTGTTTTGGTAAGGCTGGCGCATATGACGGCCGCAGGTGGATCGGTGGGCAAAGCAGGAAAGAGACAGAGCAAAGGGAGGGTTTCCTCTGTTACTGTGGCTGCAACAGTCCATTTCCCTCAAAGCTCTTCCTTTACTGTCCTTTAAGTGTGTGTGTGTGTGTGTGTGTGTGTGTGTTTGTGTGTGTGTGTGTGTCTGACTCCCCCAACCCCGCAGACACTGAACAGGAGCCCGCTGACAATTCAACAAAATCATAATCTTCTGTAAACGAAAACATCTTTATACAGGTTGTTTTTTTTTGTTTTTTTTTTCTTTTTTATCTCCTTTTTCGATGATTCATCGTTTCTTTAATGGTACAAATCCATAAACAAAAATTGCAGAGAGCTTCTTTTGCCTCCTGGTAACATTTCAGCTCCTTTTTGTACATAATTAAAAAGAAAATAAGTGAACAGAAGCAAAAAAGGATGTTCACTGTGCTCGAGCCTCCTGAATCAAAAAGAATTTCAGGTGACAGTGACGAAAACATGAAATCAAAGCAAAGAACGGCTTTTTAAAACACAAAGCCTTTTTTTTCTTCCCAAAAGTAGTCAGTCGCTGCCTCGCAGCTTCTCTCGCTTCCACGGCGCGAGTCCTTTGTTTAAATTTCTTATACACAATGGTCTCTGAGGTCTTTCTGACCAGTCAAAGCGGCACTGACATTTTTCCAGCGGTTGTCTTTGGGGCTGTAGCCTGGGGTCCGGTGGGGTGCTTTGAGGGGCGAACTGGAGCTGTGCAGGGTACAGATCAATCCCCCACTGGACACTGCAGTCTTAGAGTATTTGCTAACGGGCTGCTTTCCCGCCTCTGCTCCACCACACTCATCCTCGAGCTCAAGCTCGCCTTCTGTCTCCTCCTCCTCCTCCTCCTCCTCCTCCTCCCCCTCACACGTCCGATAGGAGGGGCCCATGAGCTTTTTGCGCTCCTGCTCGGCCTCCCTGTTGCTTTCCTTCAGCTGCTGCTGCTGACGTCCCACGATGAGCCGAAGTGGCTGCAACTGGTTGTTCACGTTGTCATCAGCGGCCGATCTGATGTTCCTCTCGCGCTCTTTTCTCCGTTTGCGCGTCCACCAGACACACACGATGATGCAGAAGAGGCAGAGCAGGCAGAAGACCGCACACAGCAGAGGCACCAGGTAATCTGTGGACACCAAGATCATGAAAATCAGTGGAAGTGTGAACAGTCACTAATGAGGAACTGAACGGGGGGCCGATAACACACCCTTGTGGGACACCCATGTTAATTATTACTCACCCACTGAGGGGGGCATGACCTGTGTTTCCACTTTGACCTCAATGACTGCCAGCATGATGGTGCTGTTGTGCCGCTTGGACAAGGTGCCTACTATGGCGCTGGCTGCCTGCTGGATCAGACCGTGGTCTGGAAGATCCTCTGGCTGGAAAGACTGAGAAACCAGAGCACAGGAAAGAAATTAGACATAATGGCTAGCGAAAAAGCATTGACACAACATCTTAAGCATCTTTAACCTATTCACACTTCACGTGTTATAAAGCTGCTGTTAAGGGTTAGACTGTTTGTTTATATTTGGCAGACCCTGCCTCCGTTCTAGCTTCAAAGTCAAACCGTATGAAACGGTGTTGTCCTTCAAGGTCAGTTGATTCAGTCATAAGAAGATCTGAAGGTCTGATTAAACTTTCTTCCCTAAAACTACATAATGCCCCTTTAATCTAAAAGGTTGCGTAAGCATTTGAAAGGTTGACTGTCCTTTGGCCAGAGGGCAGCAGTAGTTGTTTGGGTCCCAACCAAGTAAAACTGCCAGCCACAGTGCATGAAGAGCTAATGACCCTCAGACACTGTTGTGCTTTTCAGCAAAAGTGCAATAACACAACCCGATTCCAAAAAAAGGGTTTTACACTGTGGTTCTTCTCACTTTGAGTTGGGGGCATCAGATCCATTCACTTTTCGGAATCTGGGTTGTACTTTAAGCCAAGAAAAGGATCATGTACAAATTCTAATTCAAGCTGGTTTTGATCATTCACTTACTATAGCCACCTCCACAGCATCCTGATTTGAGTGAGAGAGGTCACACAGCAGGAGAAGGGTGTGGTCTTTTGCCAAGCTTCGGGCGTCAGGAAGATACCTCAGCTCATAGCAGATGTTCTCCACTGTTGTTCCCTGCATATTCACACACATACGCACACTGATCAGCAACAAAACAAAAACCCAGAGTGTGTTCAGGACTGCACGACTGCAACGAGACAAGTTCTGAGTGAAGAGATGACTCACTGGTGGCACTTTGTCTCTGCTGAAAACAAGTGTTATGCGGCCGCAGCTGTTGTCCAAATGCCCGCTGTTCGGCTGGCACTTGGTGGTTGCTTGTGGAGGTGAGGGTCCAGCCATGGAACAAACCCCCCAGTCATTGCAAGGGGGGGAGAAGCAGGTGAGGTAGCTGTGCTCCACACACTCTCGTCCTGCTGGGCAGGCCTGCTGCTTCTGGTCCTGGCCTGATAACTGGAGCCGGCAGGGGCGACGACCACACAGCACCTGGGGTCACAGGGTCAAAATGTTCATCCACCCGGCATGTTGCCTTTCTACGAAAACCGGCATGCGCTACTGCATTAATTTATTTGCTGTCACTGCTTTAAGTGTTACCTTTGTACACTCCACTTTGCCATTGATGCAATGGCAGCTGTTACACTCTTCCTCCCAGCGGCTGCTGTGGGGAAACTGCAGCCCGGCGTAGTGGCAACTCTTCCCAATACCTACGACTAAAGACAGAAACCAAGAGGAACGTTTAACTTGTGTAGCAGGACGTCGAAAATTAAATTCTCGATTTGCAAGAATCCAAACTTTGGCTCCACAAGATTAGTGAATCAATGAGTTAAATATAATTTCAACAGAGATGTATTTACACTCTTGGCATCGGACTCCTGTTCTACCGAGTGGACAGATGCAGCGGAAACCGTTGATCTCGTCCACACAGGTGGCACCGTAGGAACAGGGTGAAGACTGGCACTCGTTTATATCTGCAAAAGGACAAAAGAGCATAAATGTTGGAACGACACCAGACCCTGGATCCTGACATTTTTTACTTTATGACATTTGCTAGACAAGTACCCCAATAACACCAATTACGTTGGAAAGATGCAGTACGGGGAGCTTTGGTTAATTGGAAAGACGTTGGCGAGACATCTTCCAAACGTCACTTGTACCGTTGGGACAATGTCTGCAAGACACTTAGGTGCTATCTGGGTAAAGGCCTGGCCACACCAGAGAGTGCTCTCTCTGTATCTCTGTATCCTCCTTTAAACCTCTACATGACAACTAACTCTGGGTGCATGGTTTTTTCTTAACTGACGGTGATTTATTGTTAATTTGCTTTCTTTTTTTCTTTCATTTCTTAAGTTCTCATTCGTTCTCATTTGTGTTCACTGTATGTTTTTATGTGTAAAAAAGTTGATATGTGATTCTAAAAGCGTAGAACGTACCGCAATGCCAGTTGGCAAACCACTGCAGCCGGCTAGCAACCTGCTAACATGACAACTGCAGACATGCTAGCGCTATTCAGTCGCAGTAGCCCTCTGGGCCTTGCTGGGGTCACCATCCCAACACAAACTTCTCTGTTCTCTTGAAGGGTGACACTGTCATGGCAGCTCATTATTGGTGAACTGTGCGACTCTGTGCGGCAACAATAACAAAACACGAGCTGAGATCAAGATTATGGCTTTAGAGACTCCAGAGAAATAAAACTCTTTAGATTTATATATATAAAAAAACACTAACGTTTTTGCATGGCAGTAATGATTTTGCCTTGTATAACCAACTCTGCCAGTCATCCCTTGACAGTCAGGTCAAAAAACGTTCAGTTATGGTGAAATAAATCTAGGATTAAACCCAAGAGCTGTACAGTTCAAATCCCCCACATTTAACTCCATAAATGAGCCGAGTCTCCGCGTGTTCAACTGCCAACCTATCAGCTATTTGAGCGACACACATCAGTTGCGCCTTCCCACCAGAATCACTGGGAATGTCGGCCATTGTCACCCAGATCCCGCATGAACAAGGCCTGCATGAGGATTCTCAAATTCAAGCCTGACAGAAAAGGTGAATGCTATCCGGCCGACACAAAGGAGCAGAGAAGAAGAATTTCAGGGTCACTGGGTAATTTGTCTTCCGTGTGTGTTTGTGTGACTCTGAGAGTATGGAGGAGGGACGACCTCTGACCCCCCGAGGCGTTAAAGGATCGAGAAAAAGGGAGAGGGCGGCGTCCCGGTCTTACATTTAGGTGTCAATGTGTCCATCCCCTCCTTGTTTTTTGTTTTTTTTTTTACTTAAAGGTCTTTCCTCGCTCCATCCATCCATCCTCTTGATTATACTTCATTGTTACTGCTGTGTTGTATGATTAAGTACAACACGGTCTCTTTACTCACTGATTCTGCAGTCTGGTCCGGCGAAACCGGGAGCGCACTCGCACCGAAACCAGTTGACTCCGTCCACACAGATGCCCCCGTTGTAACTGAGAGAGGGGAAGAAATAAAAAAAACAAAAAACATTAAGAGCCACATCCTTTCCAGCTGCAACAAAGCACATCGTTTATGTGTGTGTGTGTGTGTGTCTGTGTGTGTGTGTGTGTGTGTGAGAGAGTGCGTGTATGTGGCGACGGTAGAGGGGGGTCACAAGCCTCAATTCAACTCATCAATACAAGCCTCCACCTTTCAGATGCTAATTGCCGTGTCCAGTCCCTCCCCTCCCCTCCTCTCATCATGCCTCCTCAAAGCCGGGCTCCCCCCCAGGTCGCACAGAAAGAATGGACACGTATGCCCTCACCCCCCACCTCTACACCCCCCACCTGCATTCACCATGGGGAAGGTGGGAGTCTTGCCCCCCCGCCCCCCCCAAGAAAAAAAACCTCTCTCCCCACCTATTCAATATCCAAGCCCCCCCCTCCTCCCCTACTCTGAGAGATGCCCCCCTTTGAGGCTTGATTTAAGGGCGACTTCCACTGCTTTTAGCGGCCCTTCACCCCTCCAGCCTGCGAGGCCTGTGTGAAGTGCGGAGATGAGGGAGGCAGGAGAACGGGGATAAAAAGGTTTGGTTACGCCGCAGGAGTGTGGTGTGAGGGAGGAACCGGGACATACCACGGATGAGGGTTGCAGTCGTTGATATCTGTGGAAGAGAGCGGCAAAAAGGGAGACACTTAGTGTTTTTACAACAACAAAAAAGAAAGACACCTTTATAGTTCTATCAATCCTCGTATAGCGTTTGCAGCTTTCATTTTAATCTACCGTGCGTAGTTTGTCTAATTCAGACCCCAACAAACTTTTTTTATAGTTTATTCAGTGATGCAAAAATGATCAATCCCATCAGTCAAAAACAATTTGTAAAATCTAAAGTAAAATCTAAAATCTTGACCATATTGTGCAGCCTTTCTTATATACCACTTGTCGTATTGCATCACAGAAAAGTCCCCTAACTGTGTGGCCTCAAACTGATAGTTCTGGTCTTCTGATGTGGGGTTGTATGAGCTACTTATCCCCAGTCAGTGTATTACCTGCAGCAGACGACCTTCAGCTCTCCCGCTGTGCGGAGAAGCAGCGTGTCGTTACTGCTGCAAACTGCACCAGCAGCAAGACGTACTTAAGCCCCCTAAAATAAGCTGTCGCAACAGCCTTTTCCTTCTGCACTACATTCCGCTTGTGTGTAGGGAATACAGATTTTGTACGGCTGGGGGAATGCAGTCCCAAAGGAAAACGCTATTTGACGGCGACTAAAAGCCCTACGCCTGTGTTCACAACATAGCATAAACTGAAACAGATCAATATTTTTAAGGTGGCTAAAACACGTCTTGCTGTCGGTCCCTTTTGGCAGCACAGTGCCCTGCTTCCTGCTGGCACCGCGTGCTGCCTCTCCACACAGGGAGATAGCGCTGATGGTCATCTACTGCAGATAACGCTCCTATCCCTTTAAATGCCACTGTCAAATCACACTTTGGCTTGTCTTATTTTTAAAGCTTCTAGCTGTGCAGGTCAGTTAATAGAATATAGAAAAATAATCTAATCCACAGTTATAAAAATAATCATTCCGTGTGGGTCATAAGATAGTGAAGAAGAAAGATTTAGGCTAAAGAACTCAAAACCAAGGGAATGTGGGCATTTAAAAAAACTAAGTAAGCTGAGAGCAGTTACACGCAAAGCTACATAGATTAACGTACTCTGGTCGCAGGTTGGGCCTTCCCAGCCCTCTTTGCAGATGCAACTGAAGGTGTCTCCTCCTCCCACGCAGGTTCCACCGTTGGAACATGGACTGGAGGCGCATGTGCTGTTCTTGGCTGTGGGAAGAGAAAGTGTTAGTCAGACATCACAGAAATAGTGTCAACATCTACACGCAGCATCCTCGCACAGGAAATCAATGATAACACAGTTTTTGCACGACGGCACAACACTATAACGTCGCCATTTTCTTAACGTTATCCAACCTGAATTATAAGGTATTTACATTTCACCCAAGGATCTTGCAAGGATGCAAAGTAAATCTGTAAGCTACACCACCAATCGCTCACTTCCTCCACAGACTCCAGAGGCCTCACCTAGGTTGCAAGTGTTTCCTCCCCAGCCAGGTGGGCAGGCGCAGCGGAAGGCATCCACGTGGTCGTAGCAGGTGCCTCCATTGCTGCAGGTGGTTGCGTCACACTGGCGCTCGCCTGGCCGGGATTACAAAGAAGAAACACCGGGGTCACACACTCTCACACACACACACCATCTCCAGGCGACTATTCATAGCATCAGTAGGACAGGATCGTTCATACGCTCAGTGCAGACATCGTGTAAACATATTTCAGTCGTCAAAACATACAAAGATGTGTAGCGTGGTGAAGTCGGGGGGCCACGGCCGGCCCTGAACATAAACACACACATTAACACACAGTGGACATGACTCACGGGAATGGCAGGTCTTGCCCTTCCATTTGTCGGCACACTCGCAGTAGAAGTCGTTCACCAGGTCGACGCAGCGCCCGCCGTTCTTGCACGGGTTGTGTCTGCACTCGTTGACATCTGAGGAAGATTTACACGATTGGAGCTTTCCCAAACCCATCTTTGGATTTATTTTCACAGCTCTGCCACTGGCAGGAGATTTTGTTCAAAATGCTGCACAGACTGACTGAGAAGATGAATAACTGCATTTTGTTTGAGGCAAGGAACTCACTGAGGTCGCACAGTCGACCCTCCCAGCCCTCAGGACAGAAGCACTGAAAGGAGTTCACTCCATCGATGCAGGTCCCTCCATTTCCACAGGGATTCTCGAGGCAGTCGTTGATATCTGGAAAAAGTCAGGCAAGATTGACAACATACTTTCAGAAGGACTCGAGAGATGTTTTTCCTTTTTTTAATAAAGGTTCTGGTATTTCTTCATTTTATCCCAGCCTATGTAGCAGCTGTGAGCGCTCCGAGTTGTGGTTAACAACGCTGCATAGCTGTTCTGAAATGACTTTTATCTGGTTGGTGGGCTAAAATGTTGAGGAAAAAAAACAAACATTTTATCTGAAGTTGTGATGGTATCAAAAAGCTAAAAAACCCGAAGTCTCCACATACTTTCATGACAGTAGATGCCACTGAACCCCGGATCACACACGCAGGTGAAGTTTCCAGCTGGCTGGCTGATGCAGCGTCCTCGCGGACCGCAGACGTTGGAGGAGATGTGCCGCACTCCGGCTGAGTCGTTGGTTGCTATAGCAACCGTGCAGCTGTCAATGACTGCAAGGCAAAAAAAAAAAGGTTTCAAATTCATTACTTTTCTTTATTTGAACAGTTTGTTTAATACCGTTTTATGATTGCGGTCGACGTCGGTCACCTTGACACGGGGTGGTTTGGCAGTCGTCCCTGAGCCGTTCACACGTCTTCCCCACGTAGCCTTCGGGACAGGCGCAGTAGAAGTCCTGGTCCATGCTGTGGCACTTGGCCTCATTCTCACACGGGTTTGGATCACAAGCATCTGAAGGCAACCAGCTGGAGATCTGAGGGGAGAGAAACATCGTAATTACATACAAAAAATATATACAGATCAAATTGACGAACTGAAACAAATCAAATGGCTGTGGGTTTAGAGAACATTAGTATGTAAGCATCTCTCAGTTGATTATTTTGATTAGATGGCCTGCAACTTTATTGTTTGGTTCAGTTTCACTCTCGTTCTCAGCATTGATGTTACTTCTAGCAGCGGACAGCCGCTTTAAGCAAAAACTTTTTAGGAAGCGACTGAACGTTGCCTGTCCAGCAAACGGCACACGGACTAGCATTCAACATGATGGAGTTTAACTGCCTAAGCGTCAGCTATTCTTCGGGGGTTGGTGGAGACCAAAACAGAGCTGAAACGAGTGTAAACCTTCTGGGACGCCAAATTCATTGCCCTTTCAAGGACTTTCCAGGCCAATTTCCCTAACATTCATGGACCCATCACTGTACATGGAGACACGCAGTGAGGCTAACAGATCAAGAAAGGTATTTCTATAATGACTTCGCTTTAAAGAAGCACACAGTTGTGTTGCAGAAATAATGGATGGATGGATGTGTACAACTTGTGTTTACAGCTTGTAGCACTGCTCACAAAAATGGCCAAATAATTTATGTATGCAGGTTTTGACAACATTTAACAGCAAGCTTTTTAAAAAAAAATATATTATTCATCCGAAATAAGTCGGTGACAAACTTGCATCTTAGTAACAACACACTCCTTCTCAGTGTTGAGTCACAGCCCTCTCCTGCCAGCGAGCAGCTCCACTGGGTCAGACGGAGCGATGGTGACTTGCCAAACGTCTCTTGGACAGCGGTTGGAGGAGGTGAGACAGTTCCCTTGTAATCAATCAATCCGAGCCGATCTTTGGCCGCTCGCCTGCTTCTGCAGCTCGCAGACAGTCACACTGACTCAGTTCGCCAAACGTCATCGCCTCGCTAAAAATGATTAGTCAAACAAGTGAAGCCAAATGAGCGATAGATAAAGCAGATCTAAAGTCTGCGTAGGTGAGCGGCTTAGCTCGGCTCAAGCCACCGCCGCTGTTCGGAGCAAATCGAAAGTAAGTGGACGAGCGAGGCAAAGCCTCAGAAATGTTCCCTAAGCTCATCAAGGGAATCCATGCTTTTGGTTCTACATCTCTGCCCCGCTTAATCTTGCAAGATTATTCTGAGACAGAAGCCTGGCAGGAGAAGGAGAGAGAGCGCGCGGAGGGAGAAAGTGAGCGGTGAACAGACAGAGAGCCCATTATGAGGGCGAGCGTTGACTCTGGTCCAACATCATGCAGAGCCACCGTGGATATAATGAAGATAAATCATCTGTCATACCACCGTGACACAGAAAGAACCCGACTGGAGGCCGAGGTGACATTTCTTTTTACCGTTTTTACCACACGCTGCTACACGCCGGTTGAAGTGAAAATCTCTCCGTCTATGTAAACAGACGCCTACTGTGCGTAAACTCCGTGATGCGCCCCTTCGCCATTTAAGGCGCTGAACGTGAGAGTTTATTTTACTCCAAGTGTCGGAGCCAGATTCATTTTTCTCCTCCTCTCCATTTGCATGCGTGTGGTCAGGGGCTCGTGTCTGAGGGCAAGAGCGGCCATAAATCTCCTGCACATTAATGTAACTGTTTGCGCTGTTCGCGGCAGTCGGGGGACATTTTTCATCGTAGCAGACAGGCGGAGAATTTATTTAAAACCACAAGGCGACATCATGATTTACTCGCGGTCAACCATAAAAACTACATCCTGCAATGAAACTTTTAAGACTTTTGATGACCGCTTTCACCGTTCAAAAAGGATTCTACTTGTCCGCAGGAGATTTAGAACAAAACACACATTCTTCTGAACATTTCAATAACAAAAAATATATTGGCGCTTCTTTGTGCTCGTCCTCGCCTTCTGGTGCATTCAAAGCAAAAGTGACACATCCAAATACAAATTTTTTACACTCTGAAAGCAGCGTTCAGGTTCAAAGTTCATTCTTAACCAAAAAAAAGGGGTCCGTTTAGTAGCTACTCTGGAGGTTTGCATTTATTCATAACCTTCATTTAAACTCAAAGATCACCGAGGACAGGCCCCTCTCTTACAATGATGTCAATAAAAATATATGAAAATAAGACCATACATTAAAAACAAGTATATGAATACAAAGTCCATAACAGACAAGAGAACAATCCAACTAAAAACAGGTAAGAAGTGAGGCTGAATGGTTTAAAATCATGGATTTAAATTCACAAAATGATCACAAAGCCTTGTTTTAAGGTGCTACAGAGTGAGTCCAGACTTCTCATGGAATTGTAATTATTCACATTTTCTTCCCATCACTCCCAACAACTTTATGAGAACTTGACACCTCTGGAAGATCATGGGAAGTAATCGAAAGCGTGCAGTGAGGTTATTTTCTCCTCCCCTTAAAACATAATGTTCTCCGGTAAAGATAAAAATAGACTTAACATTTGGGAATTAATCAACCATCACTTTCAGGTTACACGTCTATGACCTTTCATTTTTAGGGGGGTGGAGTTGCAAAGCTAGTGACACAGTCTGAGACTGCGTTTCAACATTTGTAAGCGTTGACACCGCGTCAGGGAAACTTCCAGCTCAGTTTGTGCCCAAAGAAAGCAGATATTTTTTTAGAAGAAGTTGGGCCGTCTCCAGCCGCGTTTGTGGCGATCAAAACAGGCATTCTATGCCAAAATATATTTTCTTTCCAAACCCTGACCAGACCATAACTGTTGCCACAACTTAAAATAAAAAAACTGAATTGAAAGGAACTTAAAAAGGTATTGGTCTGGATATTTTTCTCAAAATAACAAATTTCAACCTGCTGGCTACGACGAGAAAGACAGTGTATTCACCAAAATCTTGAGGATACATCATCTGGGGATAATGAATATCGGCACCAAATTTCATGAAAATTGCAACAGTCCTTGACATATTTCATAGCAAATTGAAGTCGGTAAAAATACAAATTATGTGTTTGGGGTGTTGACTCCCCAAAGAGATTATAAGTGTGGCACAAATATTTGTAAACTGGCATCACATGATCAAGACCAGCGTGTCACCTACTAAGAGAGAAAATGTGGCTCATTTCCACCGGGATTCAAGTTGTCCTTAATACTTA
>CAEMYA010000289.1:483140-506866 GCA_903131615.1 Diplodus sargus | reverse complement strand
AACGAACTGAGCGCTCAGATTCCTGTGTGGACATCCAGTCCTCGGCGCTACTGGATAGCGGACTAAAAACCACACCAGTGAGTTTGTCGTCTGCATCACTACAGTGTGAAACAAAATGCCATGCCTACAGATGATGTTACTGCAGACGGGCAAGAAAATGCCACAACACAAACCTGCAGCCTCGTCTGGAGGTTGCTTAAGCTCCTCAATCGATCCAGCGACAGCTCGATCGCTAAAGGGTGGTTCATATCGAACGCATACTACTAATCAACACTCTACAACACCCTAAATAACTCTACACAGACCTTTTCTCTCTTGGTGCTTATTCTGTTCACAACTGACCGCATGTTGACAGCTGCGATATGGTCAACGGAGCTTAGCCATTTACATTTAGGGCATTTTTAAGCGACTCACAGTAATTCATACATTCATACACTGATGGTGGGAGCTGCCATGCAAGATGCCGACCAGCGCATCAGGAGCAGTTTGGGATTCAGTATCTTGCCCAAGGACACTTTGACATGCAGACCAGGGGGAATAGAACCAGCGACCTAGCGATAACAAGATGCTGGCTCTACCCCTGAGCCACAGGCGCTGAGCTGAGGCCAGTCAGCACAGCACCTCAATGACACTGATTAATTGCCACGCCTTGTCAAAGTGAAAGCCGTTGATTTCTTGATACTTTTCCATCAGTCTCTGTTTAAGCAGAACTCGAACATCGTTCACTCGAGTAAAAGATATCTAGAAAGGTAGCCACTGTTAACTTTCATTACATTCATGATATATATAAAAAAAACCTGCCTGTTTTTAGCAGGTTTAACCCCACGTTTAAAATCTGCACAGGCACACTAATTTTGGTTTTAGAGGTGGCAATCCAGTGCTCTCGTGCACATCATTGACCGTGACCCGTGGCAAATCAAGCTCTGCAATTCCACAGATGAGATAATAATGGAGTGACACATGTAGAATGACATTACATATTTTGTTCAAACTCGACATCATGAGCTCGACCTGGCAGGCGAAGGCTACGGTCTCTGCTGCAACTGTGACCTTACAGAGGTTCGCCACTCTGATCAGACTCCCTTGTGATCTTCCACAGAGGGAGAAAGGAGCGCTTGTTCGAGACGTTTGTGTTTCTTGGACCCATGACATTAAGGTTGAAGTCAGCTGATGTCTGTGACCTCACAGCAGCCTCAGTGCGGCTTTCATACAGAATCCAAAAGGAATGAATGAATGATTTTAAAAGAGCAACAGATTTCAAATTTCTTCTACATTTGGGCTTAAAACGAAAAAAAATAGAGGTTTTTCCTTGCTCTTATCTCTGGATGTGCTGTTAATGTGTTTCTTGTGTCTCGCATCCTCTCACTAACATTTATGTTGCCGCTTTAAGGCAGTTTGGCTGAGGCTTGAGCGCGAGTAGCTGGCAGGAAATCAATTAGACGTTTTCTCAAACAACATTAAGGCCTCGCATCCATCAGAAACATCAGGGCTAATTACTGTAAACGCGCACAATTACTGGAGGCCCGCATGCAGAAACGCAGTCTAATCAAAGCGCTGTGATGTCAAAATCTATTTCTTCTCCATTGTCTGCATTCTGGGGTGGAAGTGCGTTTGATGTTATGGACAAAACAGGATGCAATGACCTCATATAAATAAAGGAGCAAGTTTAGACTGGGGGAGAACAGTATGGATATATACATGCATTCATGTACACGGTCGCATGCACAAAAATGTACTGGAGGCGCGTGAAAAATGTCCACAGATCAAAGCCACGTCTGAACATAGAAACGTTACAGTCCTCAATGGGTCCTCTTCCTCCCAGACTGAGCTACTGCTCAGACGGGAAAAAGGGGTTGTACAGGAGTCCACCCAGCGGACATAACCAAAGGAAAACAGGATACAGCTGGTCAGAAGTGACCACCAGAGCCAACGCGTCTGAGACGAACCAAGGATTATATTCTGTACGAAGCATCTTGAGAAGCTACAGTGTAAAGTTAAATATGACTTCAGAAATTCGATGTTTTCATTTACGACTTCAGAAAAGACTTCACAAAACACATTTCAAGATATGAATCCTGTCGATGTAGAGCTGACTTTAACTTCATG
Organism: Diplodus sargus; assembly: GCA_903131615.1. NCBI lineage: Eukaryota > Metazoa > Chordata > Actinopteri > Spariformes > Sparidae > Diplodus > Diplodus sargus. Next base: position 504,760 of record CAEMYA010000289.1, on the reverse strand, counting down.
TCTTAACTAGGGTTCTGCAAACAGTTATGATTATAATCAATCACGATTATTTTCTAAATGAATTGCCAAACTGACAGCTAGAAATCAAAAGGAATTGAGCTTCTATCAATAAAATGGGGCTGCACTTAAAGACTTTTCATGTACTATCATAAATGAAAAAGAAATGAAAAGAAAAACAGCAAAGTTTGACATTTGCTTGAAAAATTACTGAAACAATCAATTGTCAAAACAGCTAGCGATTCATTCTCGATCAACTAATCACTGCAGCTATAATATCAGAAAAATAATAATCTAGCACATATTTAGAAGCAGCCATCAATGTTTTTTTGGCATTTTTTCCCAAACAAAAACACAAAAACACAAAAACATCAACAAAAGTGTTTCTTACTAATTTTCTGGATGTTGTTCTTGATTTGACATCACTGACATTGATTCAAACCTAAAACAACCACTGTACACTCAAAATGTTCGAATTGTTTGGGATCTGTACCAAAAGATGGAAAAGCTGGACCAGACAATAAATAACACCCTGAAAACTTATTGATAAAGGAGGTCTTCAGCTTAGCTGGTGCACCAAACAGCTTGGGTGCAGCTCCTCAGCCTTATAAATGGTAGGGAAATCTTTATGCCCTGACTTACTTGAACATTTTTTACCGATAATCCTTTTTACCAACCACCATTTATCCCCATCAGCGAAAGTTATCAGAAGCAAATACATTGAGGTGTGTGTGAAGCTTAGACTTACTGTTGCGTGTGCCGTTGTCCCAGTCCCAGGCCTCCACGATCAACGTGTACGTCCGCTGGAGAGACAGGAAAAGAGAAATGAGTCAGGTGAAATTCAGACAAAATGGCAAGCAGCTCCATGGATTGGCAGCACTAGATTGTTGCCCGTTTAGCAAGTCATCCTGACTCTAATGTGGTCGCTAACAGTACGAACTTTAACAAGCCCGCAGCTGTTACCTTTTTGCTTTTTGGCAAGAATTTAGCCATTTCAATGCCAGGGCTCCATTTTGCAGGGGCACCATCGCTTTGTGCTGTGGTTAGTACCACCAACGACCATTGTGATTGGTTTAAAGAAACACAAACACGCAGAATGACAATGGTTATGCAAGACCAAGCGGCGCAAAACTTCTTTCAAACAACGTGAGGAAACACAATGGCCCACACAGGAATCAAAAAAACAATGCAATTCCAGCAAATGATGTCTCACATTACCTACAGACTCACTGGTAGGTATGATATAACCACCAGAACAAGTCAGAGGTCGCCTGTTTTCCAACACTGCCATTTGAACATGATAAAAAACAGTAATCTATGCTGGTGACTATATATCATTAATAAATCATGGTCAAAGAAGGAACATTTAAAGGATGGCCTTTGTTATTTTGTTCCCACATTCAGATTCACAGAGAAGTACACATTACTGATAATGATAATGAGTTCATTTTACAGATGTTATAATGTGGATTAGAATTTTAGCCAGTCATGCAACTCTTCCACAACCATCTGCTCCGTCTCTCCCTCTCTCTCACACAAACACACAATGCAAAAAAATCGATTTCACTGCTACGACAGAGTCTCATACGCAGCTCGGGTCTGCCTGGAGGTACGCTCGAGTTACGCTGCCAATGAAACCCGATGATTCAGAGATACAAGAGCAAGAAACGTCGAGTAGAGCTGTGGGAAGAAGCCAAAAGAAGGGAGGGAAAAACAAGGAAAGAGCAGCGACGTCCCTCTGGCTCAGTTTGTAATGTGATTATATGAACCTGTATGTTACTCCTGCTGCCACATCAGTGATGCTCTGCAGCTCTGATACAGAAATCCTGGCAACAAGAAGCCACAGCACTGATGTGTCATGGTTCAACTGAGGCAAGGGCCACAGATGCATGAAGATACTCGAGGTAAAGGTAACGAGCGCAAGAATGTTTAGTTTTTCATTTTTCGGAATCACACCATCAAATGATTTCAGAGAACGCTTCATTCCTCTTTCAGACGACCGCTGATTTCCAGCAATAATGATCGGCCTGTAACTGAGATTGAACAGTTATATTTTTGCGTCTGACAGCTAGTTTTAAGGCAAAAAATGTAGCCAGTTATCATCAAAGTTAAATTTTGACTTACAATTACCTCGTTGAGCAGGTTTTAATGACAAGATACACATAGCTCCAAAAACAGACTTAGCTAGCTTCAGACATAGCTAGTTTATTAGCAAAAATTGTTGTAGTAATGTCTTTATTGTTCCATGTTCATATTAACATTTTCAGAAAATATGCTTATTTCCATTCTTGTCGTGAGTAAGCTGAGAAGGTCGTCTTTACACTAAATATGAAGCTAGAGGCAGTAGGCTGATGGCTTGGCATAGCTTGACGAAAGAGAAACTGATAGTTTTGATTGGTCAAAGGTTAAAAAAAAGAAATGAAAATAGTCACAAACTAACACGCCAGCTGTTTAATCTGATCAAAAAGGAAGTGTTTTACAGGAGGTTTAGTGTGGGACCATTTCCTGACTGGAAATGGCACCATCATCAGCATATTTCACGAGATAAACCTTTGACGTTTATTTATCATAGCGAGCCATAGTCCGTTAGCAGCTGGGTGGATCTGATACATGCACACAGATTGCCAACTGCTGACTAGTACTCTTCTGAAAGCCCACCACTGAAACTCACTTGAACCTTTTTTTTTTCCCTCCTTGTAACACGATCAATATATTAAACAGAATAAAAAATGTTGAGGCGTGAGGTTTTTAACCGTGTTTTCAGGAAAAATAAAGCCTCAGCAGGTATGATGCCCATTAAGAAGGTCACTTTGCCGATATTAGCTGTGCGAGACGAACTCTGCCTGGCTTTGTCCTTGGTTGTCAGACAGTGAGGTAAATCAGCAGCTAAAGGGATTATCTTCTTTTACTCCAAGTTATGCTTTACAGTTGACCGGTGTAACGGTGCTGGTGCATTAAGTAAAGGGGTTTACACTGTGCTTAAAATGATCAGTTGATTAATTAACTTGTTCGGCAGTTTTACTTGTTTTTCTTTTTTGGATGGTTTTGGACTCTTGGTTGAAGTTGGTTGAGTCATCTTCTACATTATAGAATTTTAACAATTAATCAATAAAGGGAGCAATCTTTATTCGCAGCCTCGGTTTTGCCTTGGATCCCCAATACTACTGCAACCAAGCAGCAACAAGCGGTTGTTTTCACAATTAATTGGTCAATTTAGTCCATCAAATCTCAAAAATATAGCAAAAAAATATGACTTCTTCATATTGCTTATCTTGTCCAGCCAACAGTCCAAAAACAAAAGACTCCTGACATTTAATGAACAGGACCCAGCAATTTTTTAAAATGTTTGTTTAGAAAAGGTGACAGAAAGGATTCATCGATCTAAATAGCTGGCAATTTCATTTCTTTCTATCGAGTAATCGATCAAACATTAAATCTCCAGATTCCAAGTACACAAGTTCCTAAACTGACTAAATGTAATTGACACTTTAGGGCTATTTATCTGAGGATTCTGTGGAATGATGTAGCGGAAGGATGAGCACGCTGCACAGCCGACACTGGCTTGAATAAACATGAGCAAACACACACATAAACACACACTCACAGATGGAAACTAACCAAGCTAACCAGCATCACTGGAGTAATCTAGCTGGTGTGCTGTAGGGCACACTGCTAGACAACCAGCTGACCTAAATAACACTCATTACGTCACCACCAGTGACAGTTGTAGTAGCCACAGAGTGACTGCTGTGACCTCTACTGTAATGTCACTGATAGGACGTTGGCCTGGAGGGGGGGTGGTCCCATAACAAAAAAAACATAAGGCAAGTATTCGAGGGACTTGCGGTTGCTTCAATGAAGCGGGAAAGAGAAATCACAGGGAGGGGGATTGGAAATTGTGTGTGTGTGTGTGTGTGTGTCAGTCTGTGTTGTTGATCTGGGGGACCAACAAGCTGGTAGGCTGGTTGCTGCTGGGCTGTGGGATTAAGTAGGCTTGTCTGGCTGTGGGTGGTGGTGGGAGGAAGGGGAGGGGAGTGTTATTGTGGAAGACCACGGGTGACAAGAGAAGGGGATAGAAGATGACAGGATAGGGGTGAGCTAAAGGGCTCGGGTCAGAGTTTGAACACGGGGGGTACAGCGGTGTGAGACTGTAGCTACCGGTGAGACGTGAGAGGACGAAAACTAAGCAGGGGTTAGGGGAGGCGAGGAGTACGGAAGCAGAGAGTCTGGGGGTTTCGGTGGAGGCCGATGCTCGTGCTGTTGATGCCGGAAGCTCTGCCAACCCGTCCAACCTCAGACGCACAACAGATGCAGCCTCAAAGATGGATTATTTGACATGAACGTGGATCATCCCACGACATGTAGCTCGGCTTCTGACCTTTCCACCCATGGCCCCTCCCCCAACCACAAAAGGGTGGGCTAGCCGCCCGAGTCTGAGCATGTGGGTGGGTGTGTGCATATGCCAGTGCATACAAAAAGGAACCATGAGTGGCAATGCATGCATTAGTGGCAGGAGATCTTGCAACGATGCTTGTACCGTGAGGCCATGCAAAGAGCTGCAGACAAACCTTGGTATCAGAGATGCCACATTGTGACCTCCATCTTTTTGGTTCACCTACAATCCAGGCTTGCGCACATGCCTCCACGTTGTAAACGTTTCCTGACTCGGTGTATGTTTGGGTTGAGCAAAGCCACGGACTAGCCTGGTTTCCCACAGACCATCCCAGTCTGTGATTAGCTGGATTAAGTGACAGCTGCCCAAATGGTTGGAACAAGATAGATGGATGGGCAGGGGGATAAAGGGGTGGAGTGGGGGAGGGAAGGGGGAAAGGCTACTGAACAAAGACCCTTGTCCCAACACCATAACTCACCCCCATCCCAATCAAAACCATTGTCCATGAAGAGACACAGTCAGCACGGAGACAATTAGTGTCAGCAAGTGTGCTACTGAGCCAGGGCGGGACAGTTGCATGGGCAAAGTCAGAAAAAGTTGCCTAATCTGGCATCCAACTGGGCTATGATGCAGAATATATCCTAATTTCAATGCCTGACGTTTTTCCTTAACCCTTCAACTACATCCGACAGTGCGAAATACTTCATCCTAGACTGCAAAGAATCCTCCATCAGTCAAATCTCCAAAACCCTACCCAGCCCTTCCCCTAATGGATTAGAGGATTTACTTGGGAGAAATCCTAGTTTTCAAGTCAAGAAGGGGGGCACGGTGGAAAAAAAAAATTGGTCGGTTGTGTGTCATGACTTCAGCAGGTCTGTGTTCGCTCACGCTCATGTGCCACCTTTGCATGGCATGCCACAAAATGCACGAAAACTCATCACCTCACTCAACTCAGGTAGACTCATTCAGGTCATGACAAAAGGCTGTTTCGGTGACGTCTGGGGAGAGCCACAGGTGTAGTTTCCCACGCCAGATGGCAAGTGGTCATTGGAATAAAGAAGGGGCAGGGAACAGAGAGAGGTGGCAGTGGGAAGTGGAAGCCGGGGCAGGTTGGGGTCACTAAGCATGGGATCTGCACGCTTCTTTTTCAAAAGATGGGGTCAACCCTCTGCATGTGGGGCGATGTGCATGTTTGCATTCGAAGAATACTAAGAATGTGAGATCCAGGCCTTGTGTGTAATCCCATGCAAGATCCCAGTCTGCCAACAATTCGGCATCAATGGAGGGGTGCGTCTGCATTGTGGATGGGAGGTTTGATTGACTCATTTCTGCCTCTTGGGGAAAGTTGGGAAGTCGAATGCTGATTCAGCTTTGAGAGGAGCTGGTTTTTTATGCCTTTCATGCAGCCAAAATTCACCGATGTGCTCTCCCCTATAAAAACTCTCTGTAACCTTGAGCTATTTCTGTTCCCATGTCATTGAGAGGTGACCTGAATGTCCACCTCCCCTCTTCCTCCACGGGGAGTTCCACTGACATCTCCTGATTTATTGCCTTCTGATGGGACATGAGGTCATCACGATTCATCCCGTGGCCAGTAATCGCCGCATGTAATCTTCATTAATCTGTGATGTCAATCCCAGCTTTTGGTTTTACTAGGGCTGAGTCTACGCTATTCCAGCAAGGGCAAAGAGCTACACCGTCTCTGCTGAATAGGAGGGGAAGTGGGCACAACAGCATGTGAGGCACCTTCTTACCTTCTTCAGACACAGATCTTTGGAATTACTGGTAAAAAATATGGATGAATGCCCACTGTTAATGGGCATTAACGGATAAAAGCAATCTCTATATATGAGGAATATTATAATGAAAGATAGGCCCATAAAATTAATCAACTCTGAAATGTTCAGACGCATCCTTTATTCTAATTAGTCATTAAAACTAACTGGAATAATTTGGTATCATTAACTCCTAATGATACTGATGGTCATTAACGCATGACACTGAACAGGCTGAATGTCTCCAATTTTTCATTGGGAGTAGAGCTTGTTCAGGTTTTTTTGGGGGGGGGGTTGATGCAAATCGGTCTTGGTCTCAAGTTCCTCAATCTGTTCGGAGGCAAGGATCAAAGACCTCCGGTGGTAAAATCCTTGCGAATGTGGCGATGATGTTGGCAGGCAGAGAAGTTGGAAGGCTTCTGAGCCTTTGCAACATCCATACCAAACATTTCTGCACTTGGCTTGACCCGTGATTCCCGGTGGACAAAATCAGATGATCAATCTTGAATATGTGGAATCAAACCATATAAATGTAAAACATCAAAGGATATTTAGTCTTGCTCATTAATGTGCCAGACGGATGAGTAAAGCCAAGGTCAGCCGGAGTAGTTTGACCATGTTTTGATACCATTTAAGATCAAGTTGTTTTGTATTACATATTATTGCATCCTTAGGCTTGAGTTAAATTGCCACGATAGAATCAATAAGGTGACCCATCACAAACTATTTAACACCATAACAATCAACATCTTAAATTGAACGTCTATGAATTTCTCCATTTGTACCATTAAACACAACATCGCATTAAAGATAGTTAAAACAAGTATACATTAAATACCAGGACCTCTATGATTTGTCTGAAAAACAGATTGTGGACGGCTCAAATCCGCCACCCCTACATACGACCTCAGTTTCCTTTATAAAACACTTCACGTCAACTTGCCAGAGACCCTTGATCTCCTTTGTAGTAAGACGGACCCTGCATGTACCAACTCAATCCATTATTCTGCAGATTATTCTTCTATTGAACGTTGAAATTAGACTAAACTTAACCTCATCCCCTCTTTTACAGCAGTGGTTTTTCCATCAAAGGCCGGAGCATCAAAGCTCAAACAAAAACACAATGCAAGGAAGCAGATTTTGACATCTTAAACCTCAGAGGATAAGTAGGCAAACCTGTAAGGTAATCAGCGTTGGTGCTTTTCCTGAATGAAACCAGACTCCACTGACCAATGACTCAAGGAATACAAGACAATATTCCTTCGCACAACTACAACTACACGTGTGGTTGAGAAAGCAGGTTACAGGCCGTCATATCTCTGCTGGGTAGAGAGGTGTTGGGGGGGGAACACGGGACGCACACGACGCTTGCCAGCGTCGTGTGCCAAGAGATGTCGCACTGAAGGCAAGGCATTTGGCCGGCTGGTGTGTACCGGCTGTGCACACACACGCACGGCCCATTGAGCATGCTGCTACTATGCCAACAGGGTCATTACCCATGCACTTCCAATACAACAAACCCCTCCCCTCCTGGTGCTAATTAACCAGCATGATCCAAGACTATGCAACACGTAAAACAAACACAAGCACACGCACACACACATTTGCATAGAGGAGCTAAACGGCTTCATGTGCAAACCAAAGATATGTCAGAGTAGACAGCCAGTAATTAACCTACTGAAAAACAAACTCGAGACTTCACAGTGGTTAGAGATCGTAAAGCGATGGCGCCAAAACAGAAGCCGAGTTGATTCGCGTTGTAAACGGATATTTCTAGCATGCTTAAAAACGGGAAAATGTAATGATTCAAAGGCAGTTTTTCATTCCTTTATCAAAGACAGGATTGCTCTTGTATCAAAACAAGAAGGTATATTGTATCTTCATCGCGTGTGCCAAAAAACATGTGACAAACAATCAGGCTAGAGCTCGGTTCTTGTGGATAGTCGTCAGTGACTTCCTCAGGTGTTGATTTGCCTGAAGAAGTCAATGGACACGCTGCACGAACATTAACAGGCTGATTCCTGATTCAAAGCAACAGGGCGCCTGACTGGAGAGCACCGCCTCCAGCCGAGCGCCATTATCATTTCAAACAGGTTCAACAGTACAGTGACAATTTAACAGCCCATGTAATGACATGCTTTAATTACCAGCACTAGCAGCCCCGAGCACCTGCAGACCATTCATTTAACGAGAGGCAGGACATGCAGAGGGTCACAGCAACACGCTCAGTACAGCGCATTCAAAACGGACACACAAGTGCAGAGCGACAACAGAAATATGCTCATGCACATGCATGTCACTACACATCTGGTGTGCACCCCGTAGTTAAACAATACGTGTTGACAGCAGCACCTGAGCCTCATGCAGTAGTTTGAGTCCTTTATTGGAGGCCAACACTGATTTTATGTGCGGCTTTTTCGTGGATGGTGTTTTTACCAAAAAGATAGGAAATGGTTTGAGAAAGGTGGACATCATTGTTTGTGCTGAATGTTGTACTGTCATTTATATCATATGATTGTGATGGTGGTATAATGTTTTTTACTGTCAGTGTATTTAGGTTAATTTCTGGACATAAATGCAATCAGCTGTTGCGATTCAGCAGCTAATGAGAATTGACATAAGTAAACAAAACAAACTTCTCAGTCTACCTTCCCATCCTCGTCAAGCAAAAGTTTTTTTTTGCAAGGTTAAAACTTCAAACAAGCCTTAAATCCTTAAATACTGTTACCAACTGTTAAATCAAGATTTCTCACTAAACCATAATGCGCAGGGCTCGGTACCATTGTCATCCCAAGTACCGTAGAAAATCCTTCCCAGGATGCCTTTGGGATCAAATTATATTTTGTATGAATATGATCATAAGCAAACTTGAGTTTGGGGACGTTAACCTTCACTTGAGGGTGGTCAAAGGTTGCTCTGAGACTATTCTGAGAATGAATAAAGTTAGCCTGGAGGCTTGAGCATGTACAACTGAAATGATGTTGTGGAGGCTTTGTGTCTTCTCAGTTTCTTTAACAGAAGACGGAAGTTAATGTTACTGTGTCACAATTAACATGCTGTTTTATTAATCTTCACCATCCAAATTTACAGCAGTGCAATCTGTAAAAATGTTGGGATGCGGAAGAGTCTGGCTGCAGTATAAAGCCAACACTCCAATAAATGTACACTTTTTCAACTTTAAACCAGTCCAAAAACCCTGCACATACAGTTAAATGTAAAGTAAGTCTCTGACTGGCCAACACATCAGCATCAGGTCGGCCTCAGATACTGTGGAGCTTCAAGTGTCACAAGTTAAGACCCAAAGGACACTACTCACGCCAATGTGCTTATGAACGCCCCCCTAGGAATACCTGCACTATCACAACACCTGGAGTCGTACTGTCTCTTTAAAGGCACAGATCTCACGCACCTTCAGGTTGTTTTTCTCATTGAAGGGGAAACGGTACAGACTGTCCATTTATCATGAAAAACTCAAATCATCCCAACACAAAGTCCTCATGATCCTGTTGATGCAAAACATTTCTATTTCCACTGCAGCCCATGACCAATTTGAATGCTGGTTTACACATTCAAAAACAATGAGGCCACTTGTAGTGATGGACCATTCACAGCGCGGTGGTTTGCTTGAACTTTGGTTTGCAGTGAGGCATCAGCCTCAACAGGAATACGAGTATTTTCATACACCGTGACCACAGGATGCGTCTCTTTCAATTGGCTTTTGAATACCGTAGTTGGTAGCATGCAAACAGAGGGAAGAGATGTGATGTAGGCCAACGATTCATGATGGCCTCCCACTGTCGCGTCGACCCCGTCGTCTCGTCCAGCTAAACGGTCTTTTGTCATGAGCAAGGCGAGTCAGATCAACTGTCACATCCCTTGCCGGGTTTAAAGTGTCTTTGCCGCCACATATCCATAACTTAGCTGTGTTCAGCCCCAGAAGCTTGAGACAAAGTTAGCTGGCTAACTATACTGAGGAGCTGAGCTAAGAAAATACAAATAACAAAAAGGCATGACTGAAAGAAGCACAAAAACAGCAACCTGCCGAGGTAACACCGCAATGAAGCGCCTAGGGTTCGCCAAACAGGGAGGGTTTCATTAGAAAATGAAAAACAGGACACGGAGACACAACTTTAGTGCATTTAGCAGAGACAAACTTATTTTCATTTTCTCTCCCACATGTCACAAACACCAACAACTCCTGCCTGATGGCAGCTCTGAAGAGACACACTGTGCTCTCAGGTGGGATGGCCTTTTAAATCACTATGCTAAAATGGTCGATGACTGTCAGCCACCGGCGATGGAGGATGGCATCATCTATCGTCCCAACCCCACTTTGTAGGACAGCTGTTGAATGAACTGAACTTGTAGATAAAGTTTGGACTGGCAGCTTTGCAAGTAAACTAGGTAAAGAGGACAGGACCGGAGGGAAACTGGTGCATTTTGGCACAGGCAGAAATATATCCAAAATTAGTAGAAAGTCACTGAGACAGCGAACACATACACCATCAAGCAAAGTTCAAATCATCTGAACAAGGGCAAAAGTTAAAAAGGATTTAAAATGAGGCTGAGCTTTAATGATGGCTGACGTTCAAAATACTTTGAAAAAATAATGAGAAACTTCCAACTGATTACAGACCCATTAATCAGATCCTGGTAAAGAGCATGTGTTAAAACATCATCATGTCCCCGAGGTTAGACAACTACCTTTTAATTATTGGACCCTAAACATCCACTTGTACACGGTGTACCTTTTGTCAAATCAGGTACAACACGAACAAAAACAAAGTGTTCTCGGAGGAAATCCCCGCCGCCTGCCCCCCACAACACCGATCCATTTAATATTGAGAATGTAGTCGGAGTCAGATGGAGTTCACGGCACACGAGTTTCCACAGGGCAGCTGTCCAGATCACACAGTCACCACTACACTGCATCTTTGTTGATGAGCAACCAACGCAACAACACAGATGTCTGTCAGACTTGTACACTCGGACGACAGGCAACAGTACGTAAGATTTCTGGGACACAGAATGCGCAGTGTCTGAGGGGGAAAGGCATGGCTGGGAAGAAATCAGAGCGTGGGGTTAGAGTGATAACAAAGATGAGACAGTGAGAAGGCTTGTAGTTCTCTGACCCGCTATGAGTTTAACACAAAATAAATGTCAGTTTGGGATGAAATGTTTCACCAGTTGTGTCAAGTTGAATAAGACGCATTGCTTAAAATTACAATTTGGGAGAAAGTCTATGGCTCTGTTGCTTTATCCATTTCGACATCGACGGTTAATGGGGGTCTATAATGGGCCCCTCCTCCATCCAGGTTTAATGGAAATCCAGGCAAAAACATAACCTTCTTGGTGGAGGTAATAAAAGCTTGAGCAGAAGCGTGCTGTTGGGACAGCGCAGGCAGACTTCACGCAGTCTTTGTGACTAAAGCATCTGCTTTATGATTCAAGCATTACGAGCGTGGGGCTAGACATTAAAATCATCCAGTTGGTCACAAATCAGGAACACGAATTCACACAGTAAACACGTCGTAAAAGGACCACTAGGCATGAGGCAAAAGCTTCCTGGCGGCTTGCAGAAATGTGCTCACCCCAAACCGGTCTGCCGTTCCAAATAAGCTAATGAAAGCTGGAAGTTATTACACAGCAAACCCTCTTTGCAGCACACACAAAGACGTGCGCAATTACAACCTTGAAATCCAAATATCAGACCCTAAGCACCTCCTTTTAGAAAAAGGGCTGTCATTTTCTGCCTGCCCCGGGTAATTGCCCGATCAATACAGAGCCGAGCTGAATCACAGGTGAGACTCGTGTAAGTGGCTTTTCCACGCAGCAGCCCTGGGACCACAGGAGGAAGGATGGGGGGAGGGAGCCGCAGAGAGGGAAGATAATTGTTTACTAGAGGCCTATGTAGCCGTCGCCTAGCAACAGCCCTGACAAGCTCCGCATCAGGTGAGGCTAACCATGGCAGCCTGCGCTAGCTTTTTTTTTTTTTTTTCCTGTGAGTGTGTGTGTGCATCCAAAATAACTTTTTCCCCCCCTCACATGTAGCTCAGCATCAGCTTCAACTGCAAGTGTTTGTACGATAGATAGACAGATAGAAACAGCAATCTAAGGTGAAACCTACATACTGTGAGTTTTAACAGAATATAGATCAAAAACTCAAATTCATATGAACAGGAATCCCAAACAGATCAGCACGAAGTATGATTCAGATAAACATTTTATGGGATGCAAACATTTTTAGAGCACCTCAAAAGGAGGTTCAAATCTAATCTAAAAAGGCGTCATATGTAACATGGGGGTTGACCAATATGGCTTTTTCGTGGTTTCCTATACTGATTATAAGAAATCCAGGAGACTGATTTTTGGGACTGATATTCATTTGCAGTTAAAATGAAAATCTTTGTGTCAAAATTTTGAGTTAATGATGGAATAAAGTACAATTAACACAAATAAGGCACTATCATAATCGCAAATCTACCCCTAAAGAAATATAGTTGGTTGTTGGATCTTAGTCCCAGGTTGTCAAATAACGCTTTAGGTTGGAGTCGGGCTTTCCAAAATCCAAAGCATTGGTATCCAATGACCAGGGAATAAGATGCAACAATCAATTGTCATTGCCCATAATGGCTTACTGTGACTTTAAGTATTTGCGAACATCTAAATAAGTTACAAAAAAAAACAAAAAAACAACTGGATTTGTACATCAATAGAGACAATAAGCCCCATTTCAAAAGATTTTATCCACATGACTTATTCTTGCTAGCTACGTTTCGATCAACAGAAAGCAAATATCGATATACAATATACCACAGGGAGTTGACACGAGGGGCCTCTCCGAAACACTATAATCACTTTTGCTTTCAGAACTTGCCGAACAACATGCTATACAAACTGGTGATCATCTGTAAAATCTCACATACAATTGTTTATAGTGCTTGTCGTAGAAGCGGACTAAGTGTGACCCTGGCTTATAAGTGAGTCAAGTATTTGATTTACTTGTACAACAAGAAATAAAGACATGCAGAACAGAGCTTCACAGTAGCACAAACTGAGTGGGACAGCAACACTGTGTCCTTTTGACGTACACGTGGCTGCAGCAGCAAGCCAAAGCCATTCAAATAGTTTGGGTCGGTTCCAAGAAAAACAATCTTCAGCAGGTCTGTGCATATAAACACCTCGTTTAAATGTGAATGAGATCGTCCAATCATGCCTCCCACTTCGAGACGATCAGCCTCTTGAGACTAACAGCGCGCTGAGGGAGAGCATGAGCTGCAGACCAAACAAACCGACTTGGTACACACACTTCATCCCTTGATCATAGAGACACTCCAGAGGCTGAGTGTTATTTTCACAGGAATATGGAGCTCTCGATCGTCTCGGCTGTCTGTTGAAATAACACTGCAACAAACCGCTCAAGCATCTACTGTGAGAATGAAGCTCCCTGATGAGGTTGGTGGCTGCTGCAGGTCGGACTACGTGCATCTATTTACTAGCCGAGGGAGGTCTGATACATATCCGAGTTCAGAGCAGATACAGTTACAGGCAGGCTTGTATCAAACGGACGTCCGGCTGATGTAGCTCGGGTTGGGGAGGGGGGGAGGGAGGGAGGGAGAGAGGGAGGGAGGGGGAGAGAAATTTCACCGGCAATTTCATTAGTGATCAAATGGAAGTAAGATGTGTCCCTCTCCCTGCATCCCTCTCTCTCTCTCTCTCTCTCTCCTGAAGTGCTCACACAGCACAACAAAATGGAAACTCAATCAGGCCTAACGAGGCCTTAACTTGGTCAGCTGACTGCTGAACCATGTTAAACACAGAGGTACTGTATGGTCAACATGCGACTGACACTGTCTGGTATTAAACATTCAAAGACGGTTTTATTTAAAAAAAACGTTTTTTTGCGGGGTTGGAGGTAAATAACTAAACTACAGAGCTCGTGGCAGGAGGTGATTAGCCTAGCTTAGCATAAATGTGGTAATTAGAACACCAGATCTTATTTGTGTTTAGAAATGTAAAAACAATTTAGGGTTTTTGGGGGGGTAGTTAGGGATTTAGCCAACAAGATATGTACAAACAGTAATTAGCTTGCTTTAGATATGCTGGCAGAGGCTAATTTTCTAGCTATGCTAATGCTAAAAATATAATGGCATCCTACAGTGTCTGTTGTACTGCTAGTTAGCTAAAGTTAGCATACACATGCTAAAGTAAGATGTCAAAAATCGGTGACCATTCCTGCTAATCATTAGCCTGTTAGCACTGTTGTTTTTGAGCAAGTTAGCATAAATTTGTTAGCATCTGGCTACAACTCTTGCTGAGCATAAGTAGCCTCAGACCTGCATGTCTGTAGACTCTTGTACACCTATGGACAACATCACACCAACATCTGGCTTCTGTCTTCAGCGGAAAAAGATACAATCAGCATTCATGGTGCCTTTATGTGCTGTTGGAATTACGGGAAAACGTTTTCTTTTCGACTGCTAACCTTAACATGAATGCCGTCTCAATTCAGAACGGCAACTTAGAAAGTCTGGGAAAATTTGGTAACACAAGATGCTCAGTTGACCTCTTACGACGCTGAAACGTGGTGGAACAAAGAAACATTTTCCAGTCATGTCTACATACTTTCGCCATCCGTGTTGCTCCCAAATTCTGGCATGACACAAACGAACACACCGACGTCTGAAGAACAAGTTCTCAACTTGGGATATGGGACCACCTGAGGAGCATGTGAATGCAGCAAGTTTCCCAGGTCAAATGACTGTAGTAGTGCTGGGTATTTATTGGCTGCAGCTCTGAACGGCAGTCATAAAAACATCACACCACAGGTGGACGCACTAATTTACGTCCCCTTTCCGTCGCAACGCTATGATTTGTGTTGAAGGACGTTGGTGTATAAATACTTCCATCAGTCTCTGACAACTGGATGATTTTCAAGCACTACTTAAACATTGTGTTGGAAGAAGAAACTGAAGTAAAAGTTAAAAATTAATGGCACTCAGTAGAGAGCATACATCTGCCAAAGCCCAACAGTCCCCGTAAGCCTAATCCAATATCGAAAAAACATATTTACATCTGCTAGATCCGGATTTAAATTTGGATCCACAACAAACTGTACTCACTCACAGATACCAGGCACATTAATACACCTGCATTTTTTCTTAAGGATTTGTTTTTTGGCCATTTTCATCAGTTTCCCAGAGTGTGCATGGATCCTGATGAAAATGTCCAAAAAACTAATCCTGTCTTGTAATCTTAAATAAAGCAGGGATACATTCATGGATCCCTTCATCCAGATCCACAACAAAAGTTAAAGGGGTCTATTTTGGGCCGAGAGCCATCCTCCATCCTGGTTGCATAGAAATATGTTCAGTTATTTTTGTGAAAACTTGCTGACTAACCAACCAACAAACCAACAGATGGACACGGGTTAGAACATCACTGACCTCCACGCTGCTTTCTACTGTTCCCTGGTTAGAACATGACACACCAGAACTAAAAGCAAAAAGGCAAACTCTTCAAATACCAACGAGAAAAGAGTCAGTAAAGATTGCCTCCCGTTAAGTTTATTACAATGACACACTAACAAAGGACTATAAAATGCGTGAGAATAGGAAGCAGAAGCAGTGTGCATTTACTGTAAACTCCAAACCTGTGGGGAAACACTGAGTGTGGGCTGAGCTCAGAGGTGGCAGCAGCATCAATAGTCAGTCTCTTTACCGGCATGCTGGCAAGATGAACAAGAGCTGTAGCATCACTGGAGGACTTCCAAAGAATGGATAAGCATCGTGCAATCTGAGTCAAAGCAGCCATTAGTGACTGCATCACACTGGCGTGATGATGACTGGGCCGGGAGGAGAAGAGGCTGTGATGTCTCTGCCTCAGTGTCTTCACAGAAGAAGACGCCTTTCCCAGAAACGCAGGGAGAGATTTTCACCGTCAGAGCTCGACTGCACTACAATAGACTGGAAGATGAAAAGTGTCTCTCTGAGAATTGGTGTGAGCGTCAATTCAGAAAATTAAAAAAGGTATCAAAAGGGAATTTTCACAACTCAGGCTTTCAAGGTCAATAGGAATCAATGTGTTTTGGGAAAATTAGTGGTAAGTCTTTGTAGTCTTCAGCAACTATAGTTTTACCAAGGCTGCAACGATCCATCAAGAGAAACCCATTATGCTTTTTTATTTACTTCCTTTACTTCAGTGTTTTATATACTGTATGTTCTTGTGCGCATGAAAGATTTTGGATAGTCCGTATCAACAGAAGCTCCCATCTCCAACGGAAAACACTGCTCCTGAAACGCCCCATCAGTAGCCCCGCCTTTTCTGTGACTTTGTGACAATTTATACCGATGTTCACAGTAAAAGAGAAGCTAGCTGTAAGATGAGAACGCGACAGAGCCGACTGGAGGCACGGTGAGCGTTGATGGCTCAGGCATGTGTGAGCTGACCAATCAGAGGAGACTTAGTGCTTCTTAAAGAGACAGGAGGTAAAATAAAGCGTTTCAGACTGAGGGTGGGGTTTTTTTTTTTTGCACTAAAGCATATAAATCTATTCTAGTAGTGACCCAAAATAAAATTAGGAATCTGAAAATTAGCATATTATGTCTCCTTTAAATTAATCACCAACTATTATGATGATCGTATTAACTGGTTTCTTTACTCTTCCGTGACATTTGAGGAGGTCATCTTGGGCTTCGGAAACACCGATCAACATTTTCACAATTATCTGTTTTATAGACCAAAAAGCCTATCGATCAGTTAAATTGATCATTAGTTACAGCCCAACATCAGAAGGACCTGAGTGTTTCTAGACCTTAAAGGCTACAGTTTTACCACATTTTATGAACATTTTATTGATAAAAAAAGAGACTTTAAAGTGATACATCGATTCACTCAAAACTCTACTTCCAACATGACCAACTTATTAATAAAACGTCAGCTGTCTCAGGAGATTGGTTCAAGCAGCTCAATTTTGTTCTTTTATGGCATTTAAGCCATTAGTAAGCGATGCAATATTTCAGAATTCGCAGCCGAAAGCAAAAGAACTTTCATTTTCAGATGCTGTGGTTCAGATGACGGAAGAGTCCAGCCCTCATTGGTTTCCATGGGGCTTTAAATGGGCAGTTGGCCAGATGACACAGCCAATAGTACACTGCATCTTTGTTTCTTCAGTCGGGAAAGCGACAACGCCACAGCAAGTGACCCCGCAGGCTTGTTGTGACATCTGGCACTGGAATAGTGCACCGTTATCAGGCCGGGCCACTTAACAGAAAGACAACACACCAGAATAGCCCTCTTCACCTCCGCCTCGAGGTGTCAGTCAACGAGTCACATAAGAGACTTCGAGTGGTTCATACTGAATGTCAGATGTGTGATGTTTTATATATGAGTAGCGTCGAGATAAATCCAGGGTTGGCCCCAGAAAATTGGTTAGAGCAGGTGGTAAACGCTGCCTCTAAACCCACCTCAGCACCTGATGGTGTCAACAACAGCCTCCCTCATTAAATATATGGCCTTTACAGTGTGAAATCACACCTCTGACATTTTAGCCTGAAGCTGAAATACGTGAGAGAAGGCGGCTGTTAATTCACTAAAGGTGGACCGCCTCCGCTATAAACTGCTGTGGGAAACCCTGACATCATTAAATAGACAAAGGAGAAACCTGGATCCAGCATGTGATGCCTTCAACACAAAAGACAACATTCAGGATTCAGGAGAAAATTACTGACACGCACAGCACCTCATTATTTGGACCCGGAAATCACCCTCCAACACTTTCAGGTTGAAATTCTCCACCAAAAAAACAGCTCAAGATTTACTCAACAAATGATTTACTGATCATTTTTCAAAATAATCAATAATTTATTCATTTGGTTGTATTAAGAAAAAGGGACATCACAAGCACAGCCTTAATGACACCTGACAGATACAGATATTATAATTAACAATATAACCGACCATCTTAAAATGACATCAGTGAACATGATCAGTAAACTTCACTGGGGATTTAAAAAAGAAGTAATTATCTCATCTGTCTTTTTTGTCAGCCTTATAATCTCTACTTAGAGGTGCATATCGGACATCATGTACGTCAATTGCGGTCCTGAATTGTAAGTCCTGAAAGCAAACGCTAATGTCTTTTAAAAAAAAAAAAAAAGTATATTGATTATGACTTCTAATCAAATGCACACTGACAGGGAGTTCACTATGACAGACGATGAAGCTGACCAGAAACTTTTCACATTAAAACCAAAAATCAGAGTGCCACTACAGAAAATCTGGATCCGAGCGTATCATGTGATGCGTTTCATGGTCACATTTTAAAGTTGCATCTTATCGCATGGTATGTTAGAGCTTTGAGCCGGTGATACCTTTGCCATTTTTGCTTAATCGAACACCTCAAATAATTCATCTTCCATCGATCATCTAATCTAGGGCTCCAATTTATGCACATTTCATTGTGAGCTACTTATGTTCTTGATTAATTTATCAATTTGTTCAGAATCATTTACATGTTTTCCTGTCAGAATTTTTCCTAGAAGCCAACATGATGTCTTCGATAGTCTTGTTTTGCCCCCCAAATATTCTCTTTATAAATCATCTAAAAACAAAGAAAACTAAGAAAAGCAGCCAACTGTTAATAATCAAAACCTTATTGGCAGTGTCTTATCCATCAGCTATCACTCATCTGCAGTCAGACCAGCTTAATTGCACTGGAGGGGCCACCAGGGGCCACCTGGCACCCACAGCAGGAGAGGAAGCTGTGGGGTGCAGAGCGGGGAGGGGGAGAAAGGTGTCAAAACCAGCCGGCGGCGCGCTCAGAACCACTGCCCAGAGGCATCGCTCACTTCAGCTCCACACACGTTTCCTTCTCGGCGCATAATGTCACCCATTCATCATCATAATGGAGAAATTAATTGGAGCGTCCATTCAACACACGCAACCAGGCTGCACCTCCGAGTACAGTGCGTGCCATTCGCGTGCACCACACCAGATGCCTGAGTAAATTGGCAGCTTAACGTCTTTGCTTCACAGTAAAGTAAAAGTTGGGTACCTCCCGGACTCTTCTCAACACGCAAATCACAAGCCACGTATTTCGACATAAATCAACTTAGCCTGGTATTTCGCAAATTCATCCGAGAAAGCTGCCAGTCGCGGCCAACCCCTAAAGGTTGAAGTCTTAATCTACCACATTTCACTTGATGGATTGTAATTTGATGAAATTGCTCTAAATGTCATGTTCAGAGGGCTCAACGGCTTTTCTAACCGTTCCTCCAAACGGGAAGTAGCAGAGAGTTCCCCCTCCAGGGTCTACATATCAAAGCGTTTCCCCCAGTCTAATTACCCTATCATGGCCTTGGCAGGTGCAAGCTGCTGGATTGGAACAAAGCCAGCCCTCGTATATCAGGGCAACTTTAAAAGATGACCCAGATGACACTTGCGAACCACTGTAGCTGCAATCGGATCCTCGTGAAGCATGCGATCGTTTAGCGGCGATGTGTGTCGATGCTCATAAGGACAAGACGCTGCCAAGAATCCCCGTTTAATGAGGTCCGTCTTTCTCTGGAGGAGCAGAAACATGTGACCCCAAAAGCCTGGACCACATAGTCAAAGATTCTCTGTAGCTTTAGCACCGATGTGATCCATTTAGCTGCAGTTTGTTTGGATGAAATTTCAACTTCTTTCCTTCAAGCCTTCCACTGTAGAGCTGTGGACCCTTTTCAAGGGAAGATGGTTGCAATAAGAGCTGCAATGATTCCTCAGTTAATCATTAAGACAATCCATTGATTGTGTAAGTATTTCTTCAAGCAGAAATGCCCGAAATGTGACGGTTCAGGGTTCTCAAATGCGAAAGTGTGCCCGTTTTCTTGTTCCTACATCATCATTATTATTCTGAAAGTGTGAAGTTTTATCCAAATTAGTGCTGCTGTCATGTACTTGATGTATGCAGAATGGGAGAGTAAGTCTAAACCATTCATAAAAGGGTGTTAAGATGTGTCCCCTCAGGCATTTGTAGGCATAGATCAGGAGATAAACAGTAAATCACTGAAATTCTAAATGGAGTTCTGTGTTGTGCTCTCTCCACAGAAGAAAGGTGCCAATAAAAAAACATGCTTGTAGCTTTAACTTGAGGCAGAAATCACACTCACCGGCCATGTAAACTGGAAGGGGATTAATATCTTGCCAGCAATGGCAATTTTATCCAGGACAGATTTTTCTTACAGTTTCTTTAGGTTTCAAAGTCAATTATCAATCAAATAATCGGTAGATTTACTGAATCCTTCCATGCAGCCCTAGTTAGCAATGAGTTTGTGCAGAATGAGAGAGTGGCTCCAAACCACTCATATATGATTTTAGGACATGTTCCCTCGGGCATTTGTTGGCACAGATCAGGAAATGAACACTAAATCGCTGAAATTTTAAATGGAGTTCTGTGTTGTGCCTCTCCAGAGAAGAAGATGCCAAAAGCTTGAACTTGAGGAAGAAAATGACACTCACCGGCCATGGAAACTGCTAGTGAATCAATATCTTACCAGCACTGGCGACTTTATCCAGGACACACATTTCTCACTATTTTCTGATATTTTATAGACAATCAATGAAATGATCAGCTGTTTTGGGGGGGTTATTTTTCTGTTCTGAGTTAAGCTCTATTGTACTAAATGTATGCTGAATGGGAGAGTAGCTCCAAACCATTCAGAAATGATTTCATGATGCGTTCCTTCGGGCATCTGCGGGCACGGATCAGGAGAGGAACACTAAATCGCTGATATTCTAAATGGAGTTCTGTGTTATGATCCCAACAAACACACAACAACAAAAAAAAAGGACACTTTAACTTGGGGAAGGGGATGACACTCACCGGCCACGCGAACTGGAAGGGGATCAATATCTTGCCGGCCTCGTCGACTTTGCTCGGGTTACTCTTGGCGCTCTTAAAAGAAAACATATTTCCACCGAGAACTTGCGTAGATCCAGCCCCGAACGTGCAGGTGCCGGTGGTGGCCACCTCCATCTGGTACTCCTTCAGGCAGATCTTGAAGTAAGTGTCGCACTCGTCTCGGGTGCAGCGCAGGTCCGGGGAGCTCCTGGAGCCGTCGCAGCACTCCCCGTCCGCCAACTCGCCGTTCACATTCTCCACGGAGATCAGCTGCAGCTCGAAATAGCCGGTTGACTGGGACACCTAGAAACAACATTTCAAAAATATATTTATATATATATTATATTTAGGCCTTTATTAAGAGGCTGCAGCGTGGGGTTTGTGGTGCGTAAAAACAGGGGTGGGGGGGGTGTAAGTGGCCAAACTGCGCCTCAGGGTTCATTTTTAAAATAAAAAAAAATCGGCGTAAAGCTCGTGCAGATTGGGTGCATGATCCAAAAAAAAAAAATTGATGTGTTGCACCATGAATGGAGCACGTGAACAGCCTATGGGAAGGCTTTTTTTTTTTTTTTTT
>CAEMYA010000289.1:453813-481813 GCA_903131615.1 Diplodus sargus | reverse complement strand
AGTGGACTGACTGCATGCGGATTTGATTACGATGGTGTGTGATCACAGCTCTGAGTGCGTTTCAATTCAAATGTGCTGCATCCAAATTGATGTTCCTGCTATTTCCGCGTTGCTTTTTACCCCCAAGCACAGTTTATTCTGGACTCTGAATTCATTTGATCCTCTTGACTTCTGTTCGTGTGTTTCTGCAGTGTTAATGGCTGCTGAGAGTCAAACTGCCACCTAAACACATCAGTTTTAACCAGTAATGAGACGAGACTTATCAAGGAGCTCTCCTCAGTTCAACCCCCCCATTCATTGCAGCAGTGTAGAGCGCCCTCTACTGTCCGCACCGGTCACAGTCTAACCTGGTTAACATGAGGGAGCGAGATACAGAAAACTGATTTCTTTATATGCTGGTGTTCTGGTAATTTCTGAGATGCATCTTAAAGTGGGAAAAAAAAATGCACCTGTTTCTAGTCTCTCATTGTGAAATGATTGCTTTCATTCATGTAGCGTGTTTTTTTTTCTCATCGGTGGTTGAATAAGTATCCAGACTTTCATTTTAAAACTAATCCTGCAATCCAGAGTCTTATTTAAGTAAAAGAATTCAAGTAACAGCGACAAAATAAACCTTGTGCGCTAAATGAATGCATTAATGTGTAAGCATTCGTGATGTAGCAGATGGTTAAATTGGAGCTAAATTCAATTCCCTTACATGCTGTTGGGTGGATTAACTCGTAATTTATTAGTTGATTTATAGTTGGTATTTATAATGTGACGATCTGCAAAGCAACTGAAGGCAGTCAGAAGAGGGCATACCACAACTCACTCAGAGATACATGATGCCTAAATTCATGAAAGATGTCAAACCTCGCAATGTTTAAATAAGTGAGGAAAATTCCTGGATCGGCAGGAAAAGTTACTGGTCTCCGTTCTGGGCCGGGATTGATCCTCCGCTCAGGTTTAGTTCAAATCCATTCAGTGGTTTTTGTGCAATCATGCTGACAAACCAACCAACCAACTGATACATACACATGACCGGCTTCACGTCAAGTAGAAGTACACTTAGCTGTACAATGAAGACACAGACACATGAGTTACATCCCACCATCATCACTTTCTGCTGCTGCATCGACCTCGTCTCTCACATTCCTCTCGTCCCACCTGCCTCAGTGCGGTGATATAAAACACGCAGCGTGTTTCTACTGAATCAACTGGTTTTCCTCCACATTAGATCAGCTGGAAACCCCGGACACAAGTGCCTTTATTCCCCCCCTTTTTTTCTCCCTTTGAAAGGGCCAATGACAGCTCGGTCAGCTGATCTGATCTCTGTCAACAGATGGCGGATGGTCACAGTGGCTGTACCCATTTAAAGGACCATTCCAGGGTTTTACATCTTGAGTCTATTTCTAAATAAGTCGGCATTACTCTCCTTCTCATCCTCATTCCAAAAAGTTAACCGACTTCCTTTCTGGTGATTATTTTTATTGTGAGTAGGCCTCTCACGCCGCAGTTCTACAGTGTCCTTGCTTGGTCAGTAGACTTCCAGGAGGCCTCGCCGTCACATCACAAGTGAAAACGATATGGTTAAATCATGTGAACTAATAATGTGGCAAGAATAAATCATTGATTATCTCAATCGATGATCATCTCAAGCAAGTTCTGAGTTGATTTACATAATTTGTGGTAATACATGGTAACCTCTTGACTGCCTCTCACAAATCAATGAATCATTTAGCCATAAAATGCCAGAAGGGCATTTTTTTTGACTAACCCACAGTCAATAAACCCAAAGACTCTTCATTTACCGTCATAAATGACAAAGAGGCAGCAGTTTCTGACATTTAAGAAGCTGGATGCTGCAAATGTTTGACATTAATAATGTGGTTTAGATCAACTGATCGATTAATCAACTCAACACTGCAGCTCTACTCGACTGCGACCCCATTTCAATATATAAGCAGAGGTGAAGTTTCTTACCATCACAGTGAAAACACAGAAGCTTCATCAAAACTCTTGTGATCTGAACCCATCTATGGATCACTTCAGCAAAAAAAAACAAACACAAAATGGATAAAGCATTAATATTTCCACGAACAAGAAGCTGAGCAGCTCAGGTGTAAGTGACATACACCATGCCGCCTCTGGAGTCACCCCACTCCACTTCTGACAAAGACAACACGAGAGACAAGCTGCCAATCACAGTGTGTGTGACAGCATCCCCCCCCCCTTCGTCCCCTCCGTGTCTCCGTCTCCTCCTCATCAGGCGACTGCCAGCCCGTCAGATAGGCCCTCAAGCAGGCTGCCGATAGCCTGAGCCGCCGCAGCCGCTTCGACTGGAACATTTCACATGCAGTCACAAGTACATGTGAGTGCCTTAAGTTGGATCACACCTAGTGAAGGGCCTCAGGTGGTGAAGGGACTGTGTGTGTGTGCATGTGTGTGTGTGTCTCCTGTAGTGTTTCAACCAGTGTGGGTTTTTTAGCCGTGCTGGCAGCGTGGCTCCAAGTGTGGGAATGACAGTCAGTCGTGTAGTCCACAATGAAATATTTGAACAACTTCTGGACAGATGGCTGTTAAACTGCTTACAGACGCTCATGGTCCCCAGAAGCTGAATCCTACAAACACGAGCGATACGCAGACTTTTCCTCTCGCGGCACCGGCAGGATAACATTTTCGGATTTGAGGTAAATGTCTCACACGCACCGCGATGGGCCAAGTGCACGTCAAATAAATTGTTGTGACAGTTTGTGTCATTCGAGGTCATTCTAACCACGCTGATGTGTGTTCAAGTGTGTGCAGGGACAAGAACTTGATACTATGGCGTCACCAGCGCAGCACGGAGCGCTTGTTTCCAGGATATCTTGGCTTCACTTTGTACTGTGGGAGGACGTGAAGACCCATTTTGATACGTGCAATATTCAACGGTTTGTTTTGTCTTGAATATATGCCGCCTGATAACCAATTTCTTGTGCTGAACCTTTATTTTTTAGATGTTTTTTCCATTTTCAGGCACGGAAAATGGAAAGCATTCAGCGCTTACCCCCAGACCGGCTTCACGTCAAGACGGAAATGCCTCTGTAAAAGCATTTAGACCTTAATGATTCACTAATATGAGCCTCGCCATTGAAGCCGTGACTAACGACATTTGTTAAGCGTCTCTATAAGCCTGAGTGATGCACCGGAGGAACCTGAACGCATTAGGCCTTCAGACACAAAAACGCATCTCGCAGAAGGAAATATAACAAACAAAAGATGAGGGTTTTAGATTTCCAGGATGATTTATGAGGCTCTCTTTCTTCACGCCAGCCATGAATAATATCTAATATGTCCTAAAAAGCTAATATCAGTCTGATCTAGCGGCAAACTGTATTATCTCCTGAATACTAACACCTACCAGAGGGCCCGGGGGGGGTGTGGGCCTACCTTGTCTTCCTGTTTGCATACACCACATGCATGTGTGTGAGGCGCAGAGCGAGGGAGTGTGTGTGCAGCAGGAGAAGGGATTATGAGTGGGAGCGCTGTGGGGGGTTTGCCAGCCTCCAGGGGGGAGGTGAAGTGGATTTCTTCTCTCATCCATTTTTCATGGCTTTTCTCCTTTCAGATCTCCAGTCTCTGTACATACGGCTGACGGGTCGATTCTCTTTTATCTTTAAGCATCTTTTGGGGACTCGGTGTGTGTGTCTGGTGGCGTTTTGGGGATGGGGGGGGAGTTGATGGTGGTGGCACGGGTCAAGGTTGAGACATGCTGTTTTTCATCGAGGCCTAATGACGATCTCACCACGCCGGCTGCTCAGATGATGCTCATTTGCGGCTGGTTTCATGGTTTTAATTACGTCTTCCTCGAGTGGTTACCGAAATCTAAATATTCAGCGGAGACGATGTGGATTTGTGCGTTTTCCACAGACTGATGAAAGGATGCGATGCGAGATCTCATAGGAATATTATGGAGGTCGCTCCACACGGGCGGCACATGAACAGTGCTGTTTAATAGGAGTTTATTCCCCTTGTGGATTAATGCAAACACGTATGTCTCTTGAAAAAAAGGGGCTTTGAATAATTAATGAGCTCCGTTTGTGACCTCTAAGGTTCATCATCGCTGACCAAACTTGCTTCCTGGCCTCCACCCTTCCCCTCGAGTTCCCCTCCAGCTAGAGAGACCTTTCACATTTCTATGTAGAGAGGAAGTTATTCAGCATGAACTCATTTGAGCCTTTACGGGCTGTTTTTAGACCGAGGGATGTACGCCTGAAGAAGCCATATCGTTGTGAAAATGACAACCATCAACGAAAAAGCTAAAACAGAAAAACTGCTGATTCCTTCCTGTTTGGATTGGTGAACAACAAATTTGGTCTTCCCTCCACTGATAACCATGTATTTTGTTTTTAAAAAAAAAAAAAAAACTTAATTACATTTTTGTTTTAAGCAAACACTTTCATACCAGAATGCAGCGCACAGCTACTAGCCAAGCTAACCAAGGCTAACGTCATCTGTCGTCATACAAGCTCATCTCCTGTCAGGGTCGGGAGGGCTATTTTAAAAGTGTACTCCGACACCATCACTAATTACCTGTTAAAAAATTCAGTCAGTGACGTAATTCAAGTGTCGCGGTAACAAAGTAGTGTAACTTGATCTCCTCTCATTACGTTTGGATTACCTCACTAAGAAACATATGCAAATAAGGACAAGAGAAAATAAATATCGATAGGATGACTTTTATGTATCTGTAATCAAATTGCATCTTTTCTCTGTAACTCTACCAGAATAGTTACTTTTTTCTTGTATCCTGACTACGTATCCTATTACACGACTTTGGCTCTCTATTGACCATACAGAGTGCTGCAGGGGTGCTTCTGTAGGAAGTTGGCATCACCCTAGTTCCCTTGACGAAAAGCCTGCGGAAATTAAGCTCTGTGGCTAACACAACTTTATGACACCCACATGTTTCGTTCTCCACACATGAACACCACTTTCATGATTTTTAATTGAATTGATTTTTAAAATAAAACCCCTGAAGTGAAAAACACAGCAGCTCATTTTTTTTTTTTTTTTTGGACGTACTCACCAGAATTGACCTACCTGTAATACAGTGTCACGGTCTGTACCTGGCAACCTGCACTTAAAGCTGCATTCCTCTGCCACCAGCCTTGGTACAGTGCACACTGCAGTTTCCCCATTCTTTTTTTTTTTTTTTTTTACAGTTGATAAACACAACTAAATCCGTTGCTACAACACATTTTACTGCCCTGAACAGTGAGGGATGGAAGATGTGAAAGCATGATTCATGTGCGAGGGAGTGCGCACTTTTATCTGCTCCACTGATGTCTGATATCTGGATTTGTTTTGAAGTGCAGAAGACAGATAACCGTGACGCCCTCGGTTCAACTCCGGCCGTCGATTTCACTCTCTCCCCCCCGTGATCCCTGTAACTCCATGCTGTGGGCAATCAAATAAAGGGAGGAAAAATGCTCAAAAGAATAAACATGCCGAGGACAGAAGTCGTTGGGAGATGCAAGAGCGAACCTGTTCATGTAGTCTGTCTCTTCATTTTTTTCTCTCTCTTGCTAGCTTTTTGACAGCGACCAACGGCCGCGCATGTGCGCCTTTGACCTGCACATCACGTAACCAGTTACATGTTTTCATCTTCTATCGAAACTAAACAAGGTCTGCATTTCCTAGAAAATAAAAAACAAAACAAAATTTGGTGCATATATGGCAATGACATCGGCCCCCTTACTTCCTGTCTGGCATTAAACCACCCGGGACCTGATACTGGTCCACGGCTCGATGGCTGGGGTCCTCGCTATAATGTGTCCTAAAACCCACAAATAGGTCAGCTTTTTTTTACACTTCTAGTTCTCTTGTCTCAAAGCCAGTGGGTTCTTTGAATGACCTTTCTGGTCAGGGCTTGAAATAAGGTCTGTGGTTCGCACAAGCTGAAGAGATTTGCACCTTTTGTTCTACATAAAATACACCAGGAAACACCACATGTATTAATTACAAAGTGTTAACGCACCTTCTAATGTTGTGGGACATTAAAAGTCATCATGGAGACTCATCTACTCACTAGTCTGTCTTTACAGGCTGACTTTAGTCACAAACTTGTAGATTGATCAATTTGTAGTGAAGTGTGTATAGTATAGTGTAGTGGGAACCTTGGTGGTGGTGAATACATGCAAGTGACGAGTGGAAAACACGCACCGCGCTGCTACCAGAGTGCATTGCACAGCTGCTCACACAGACAGTAGAGTGTTGTAGAGACTATACATTTTTGTAGGCTAACCACGGCGTTAGCATCTCCCTGGTTCCCTCGACAAAGGCCTACAAGATTTTTTTATTTTCAATTATTGCCAAAAATAACTTTATGATGCTGACATACTTATTGTTCAGCATAACGCGTAAATTAAATTGCTCAAATTGTAATGCTACTGTTTGGCTATAAACTGTTTTAACATCAATGCCACTCAGGGCCTTACTACACAATTACTATACTTGTTAATTGATCAATCTACAAGTGGGAATAGTTCGTAACTAAAGTCGGCCAGTAGAGACGGAGTAGATGAGCCTCCGTGTTAGGTGTGATGGCAACTTCTGAAGGCTCGTTTAGTCACAAACCAGCTAAAAAAAACGGATTTACTTTGAGACGAGGGACCTGGATGTGCAAAAATGCTAACCGATTTCCAGGCGGTGGGACTACAAACAACACCGCTCAACGTGTGTAAGCATGGGATATGACGGATCTTGCGGGGAAGGCACTGTGACCTCACCAAGCTTTCCTATAAACCAGGCAGCGGCGTTTCATCCTTCAGTTCCCATGGTTGACTGAGCCATCGGGTGCGCTTAAAGGTCATTTCCGCTGCGATAAGATGAGACACGTCGCCACCGCTGACACCGAAGCGCAGCCTCTCTGGTACCCTCATGTTCCGCTCTGCTGGTCGTACTGTATGCGCTTGTGTCCTCTCATGCGGACGGCTCGGGTTTCATGCAGCCCGTGCCACTCTGCGTGATATGTTACTGTTTAGAGGAGAGGGGAAGTGACAGACATGTTCAAAACTAACAGGAAATGCATAGTTGGGTTTCAATAACAGAGCTTGAGCAGGGGCACAGGTCCTTCCTCCCCAACACGCACACAAACACACACACACACACATATTTTTTAAAACTGATTTTCAACGGAAAAGCCGCCGTGTCACCGTTAACCAGTCGGGTAAGTTAATGTCACTTTACACTGTGGGTCCTGCTTTTCCTGTTCATGCCGTGAACTGATTATGCAACAGCAGTCCCCATTTAACCTTTAAGGTATTTGACAAGAGAACAAAATCAACGGTTGATCATCCTGAGCGCACTTTGATCCGATTTTGTTCAATGTTTACATCCTGTTGCTTAGAATTCAGCATCTTCTCCAACACTGAGAGAGGACGAGGAGGACAAAGCTGCGACGGACGCATCCTAAAGCCCCTTGAACCTGAATTATTCTTCCCGTCACTTCCTATCCTCTGCTGTAAGAGATGAGATACGATGTTCAGGTAACTTAGAAGCCGCCTGTCGTATCATAAATAACCGATTAAAAAGACATGA
Organism: Diplodus sargus; assembly: GCA_903131615.1. Taxonomy (NCBI): domain Eukaryota; kingdom Metazoa; phylum Chordata; class Actinopteri; order Spariformes; family Sparidae; genus Diplodus; species Diplodus sargus. The sequence goes on along the minus strand of CAEMYA010000289.1, from coordinate 474,253 downwards.
TTAAAGAGGATACGTGGTACGCTGTTGCTATTTCGTTCCTCCTCGGGGTTAATACGTCTTTCCTCTTCAACTCCTTCCACATGTGGAGATACGTAAAGGACGACTTGCTCTAATCCACCCTGGCATGCACGGCCTAGGACCTCGTAAATACACGTCTCTGATAAGGCCCAGCAGACGCTGCGCAAGGACTCACAAGAAAACAGCAGGAAAACCCTTTATGACCACCTCGATATTAGCCCTTTAAAACAGAAACAGGTTGTGGGTATCCACCTGGTTCCTATCGAGGATTGCTTATCAGTCGGAGGCGGAGTCCTCCTCTGCTCTTCCTCAAAGCGCCATGCCATGTTAATCCAAGGTTACGACCCGAATGCTCAGGAGTCCAGGGCAGAGGAGCGGCACATCTTGCAGCGATTTTAAGAGTCGGTTTGGCGCAAAAGTAGATAAGAAACGATGGTTTTCTTGATCCGATCAGGGGATCCAATTGTAGCCTCTACTGTTTAACGGCCTGGCTAACAGACAGTAGCAGGATAAAGACCTTTACACACTGGGGGCATTTATTTTAACTCGAATGTCAACCCTTCTTACACTACTTTTACACAGAAAGCAAATATTAAGAAATAATACATCATTTGTTTTCAGAATGAGGTATTCTTCTGGCTTTTCGCACAACAAATGGCGGCATCAGCCAATCATGTTGCGCGAAATGGACGTCACGGTGGGAACCGCCGATGTCTACGTTTGCCATGACCCTGTTCTTTATGACAAACGACACTAAATTATGAGCACAATGTGACAAAAGGGATTTTGGACGAGTCACCTGGATTGCTCTCTGCGCAGACATAAAGTATATGTGTTGGATTTACCGATTGGAAATGGAACTGTTACATCCAAACGGGCTCTCCTGAAATCCACCAAACTACTTTAATCAAAACAGTCGTTCTAGCTGGCAGAAAACAGGAGATGCAAGTCTGCCGCTGCCTTGTTTGTAACTTTAGGGCAGTAAGTTCTTTAAACCATACATCTGTATTCCTACACACAGGCACGGCTGTTCCTGCCCTTTTAGGTGGCTAAAACACATCTGGCAGTACAATTCTCTGCTTCTCCACACAGCGGAGAGCTGACGGACATCTACTGACTAGAGATAAGCACCTCAGACACCCCCGCATCCAAAGACCCCCAAATACCCCTTTAACCATTGAGGTGTATGATGTGGGCATGGACTAATGATGTAGTTTGTCATTTATTTCAGAGGACTTGTTTCTTGGAGGAGTCATTAGCCAAAAAAAGGTTTGCAACCACACTCAAAGTACGTACTCAGTCAAAAGCTTCGGGACAGGTGCGACGTGGCAAAGACAGAAGTCGGTTCATGAACACCACTCATGTCCACAAAAGAGGTACAGCAGGTTTGTTAGGAAAGACAGGTTGACAATGTGGAAGGCACACCTTCTCATTTACATACAGATGGAGAGTGTGTCAGAGTGTGCTGGAATCATTCTGGTGCTGTGCACCTCTAGCTGCAGTGGTGGATCTTGTCTTTCCTTCAAAGGGCAGGTTTTCAGCTCCCACCTGTGAATGGAGCTCATTCAGAGAGAGAGAGAGAGAGGGGTGGTAATCCATCTGCTGTGGTCACACACACACACACACACACACACACACACACACACACACACACATACAACCAGATGGTCTCTGGAGAGCAGAGACGTCCCATGTGTCCAGTTACAACATGAAAGCAACAGGCACACAATTTAAGTGCCCATCCATCCACCACCCTCTTACAGATGGATGGGTGGCGGCGAGGGGAGGATGTATTTATAAAATGATTGCTCATACACAGGTTTCTTAAAGAATAAGCTTTATTTTTTTTGGGGTGTAATTAGCATTACAGTCTCTCAGGACCACCAGTGCCGTAACAGACCTTTGTGATTAGCGGGAAAACATTAGTGACATATTGAGAAGTACGCTCGTTTATTTTCTTTTAGTAAGACGATAAGATCAACAGTGTGGCGCTAGAGCCAGGAGGCGATTAGCTTAGCTTAGCATAAAAACTGGAGGCAGCGAGCATGTTTGTCTCCAAAGTTTAGAAATACACATACAAGCAACTTTATTAGTTTACAAATTAGCATGTTGTATCTCAACTTCATACAGTTTGTTTGTTCTCTAACTGTTTCTTTTGGCAAACAGCTGGGCACCGTAACTTCCTGGAGTCTTGTCAAAACATTGCAAAACCAGGGGAGTCCAGCTAAAGTTATACAATTATATTTAACATTATAAACCTTGACAACACTTCCCCCTGCGAGTACAAGCGTAAGTCTCGAACCGACTGCCTGTTCCATTGGCCTGTGTCTGTAAGCATTAAGAAAACGTGCAGAAATACGGATGAAGTTGATGCAAATAAACTTTTGGAGATGTTGGTTGTTGTTGTTTTAACTTTGGACAGAGCAGGCTAGCTGATTCCAGTCTTTATGCTAAGCTAAGCTAAATCCCTTGTGGTTCTTGCACTGTAATTAAAAGAGAAGATCGCCTCTATGATCTAACCAAACACTCAGAAAGTGATGAAAGATATTTCCCAAAATATTTAACTACTTACCTATTTTATTAAGAGGCAACATGCTTGTGTGAAAGCAACAGATGTGCGGTATTAGCATTTCAGTTATGTCATTGCTGAAACAAAGACTAGAAAGCAGATTGTTGAACGTTTTAGAAAGGAGGAAGACTTGTTTGAAGAGTCATTTTTGTCTGTAATGATGCAAAAAGTGAAAAGTGTTCTTCCTGTTTCCCTACAGTCGTGCACCTCTGCATCTCTGCTGAATCATCGTAGATAAAATCAGCTCCATAGCACAGCAGCTTTTATTTTCCTCTCAGGCTAAAAGTGAGAACCCCGCTTTCATTTCTGAGAAACACATCCAGATCAGATTTTGCAGAATTTACATGTGCGTTGGCTCGTGTCCACAGTGGGATTCTTTACATAAACGAGTTGTCCCGTTTCCTGATCCACAATCTAGTTTTGTCTGATCTGAATGTGTCTGTTCATAACAGAAGATGTATATCAACGGCCTGCATAAAGGCTGCTGACAGCTCAGTGTGAGCATCAGGGAAGTGCTGTGGGTTTCAGGTTAATCACCTGCTGATCTTCGTTCCATCAGTTTCCTCTGAAAGTAAAATGATTTGTTCACCGCTTTCTTGCTGACATAAAACTTGGGGAGCACATTATTCTAATATCCTGTATTTGATATTTATAGTTTATACACATTCAATAATAATAACCCAATGCAAAGGTTGTACCACGTGAGCTCCTGAAGCGCTCATCAGTTGTGGTTTTAACAGCCTTTAAAGTGGTGTAATCATTTCCTGTCGATCAGCATTTTATCAGCCTGCCCACAACCTCACTCTAGACAGTCGGGGCATCCAAGTCACCAAAAATAGCTCCACAACACCACTTCCTCTTTGAGAACAAATTGTTGTTATTAAATTCCTGTTTTTATTTTGATCAATTAGTGAGCTTCAAAGAGTTCAGACAGCCAGGCTAGCTGTGATTCCAGTCTTTATGCTAAGCTAGCCTAATCGCCTCCGGGCTCTAGCTTCATACTTAATGCACAGACATGAGTGGTATCAATCTTCTTATCTAACTCTGGCAAGGAAAGTACAACCACACTAAAAGTTTTGACAAATTACAAAACAAAAAATGACATTTTGGGCATCAAACCCATTTTATTTCAACTTAATGCAGTTTAATTCAACACAGTTAGTGCACATGCAAAGTATCATATTTAAATATATATTGTATGTTTGTACCAAGTGTCATATTTTAAAAGTTAAATATTTTAACATTTAGGTAATAAATTAACAAAATTGAAACATTAATTAAAACACTGCCCACAATGAGTATACACTTTTTTAATAAAGCATAAAATACATGATAAGTTCGTAAAACTGCAATGTTCATGTTTGTACTTTTCTTTTTTCCCAGAAAACATTTTTTAAAAACAAAAATTCAGTGTAAGACACCAGAAAAAAAATCACAATTGGACAAATTTCTTTATGTCTTTACCATGAGAAAAATTCTAATACTTCTTCCACTTAAAGGTATTATGTGTAGGATCTTCACTAAATATCTTACTACTAATGGAATAACATATGTGCTACACATTATCGTCACAATGAACGGCTTAACAGAAGCAAGTCTGATTATTTCCCCCCCTTTTGCTTCTGAAGATTCAGCCAGCAGCAGTTGCCAATAAAGAAGCAAAAGTGACCGACTTCCTCCAAAATCAAAAGTCCCTTTTCCAGGACTCGTGAGCAAATCAAGAATCACTAAATGTTTAATGAAACACATGAATATTGAGCAAATCACCAGAGGTAATGTTTGAACTGTCACATCCGTGGTCCAAGTTATAATTTTAACAGTAACACACCTTTAATTAGAGAATACTACACATAGCACCTTTAAAAACATGTTCATGATTAACTGTTGCTCAGCTCATGATCATTTGAATTACAGTAAGAAATTGTCAAACAGTGCACAAACAGAAGAAAAACAAAAAAACAATCACAGTTGAAGAAGTAACTACAGCATAGCCATGGGGGTACATCTATAAAAGTCTGGTACTGATGAATTAAGTATTCCGTCCCAGAGGACCACTGAGTTTTGACTTTTCTGACATGTTTGCTGAGAATTTGATATGTCAGCGTCTCAGAAGAAAGCAAACGGACACAATATATTTTCTTCATGTGCCTGAGTGATGGAGGTAGAAATGTCCAATGCTGGGCTAATGGTTAATATCCAGCATAGGCAAGTGTGAATTATACCATTTACTTACCTCAAATATTTGTTATTCTTATTAGAAGAAGCATATGGCTTACCAGTGGCACAGTCTGCAACCTCACTCTGGACTGTCACTGTGTGTTTACTTTCGTCGTAGATCGGCAGATTAGGCTTGTCCCGGTGGGAGACTTAAAGGAAAAGTTTGAGATTTTGCGAAATACGCTGATTTGCTTAGTTAAATGAGAAGATTGATACCATTCTACAGTAAATATGGAGTTACAGCCTAGAACCAGTTAGCTTAGCTTAGCACAAAGACTGCAAACAGAGGAAAACTGCTAGCCAAACATAAAGCTCACATTAGCACCCTAAGTTTTGTTTGTCCACTCAGTACAAAAAACATGAGTGTAAAGGAAGAATGTTATCTCTAACTGGGTGTTTTTGGCTAGGAGCAGTTTCCATGGCAACCGGGCCATAATCCAGGAGGTTTCTGGTCCTGACCAAGACATAGGTATGAACACCCTGAAAAAATGTTATGTTTGTACACTTCAGTTGATGGAGTTATTAAAAGAAACAGGATAAACTTGTTAATTTGTGAGCTTGAGAGGTGCTGGTAGGTTTTTTTTGTTAACCTCTTCCTGTTTTGAGTCGTAATGCTAAGCTAAGTGAGCCAGCTGCTGATTGTAGCTTTATATTTACCATACAGACACAAGAGTTAGGTGTCTATTTTCGTGGCTAACTCTCTAACTCTAAAATATTCCACATCTTCGGTAATGTAAGACCTTTCCTTTAAGTCCCTCCAAGAGCACTGAAGAACAATCACCAGTGTTCCCTACTGTTATATGGCTTCCTTCAGAGTAAAGTCAACACTGTGTTTGGCTTTAAACTCAGATTTGAGCAATTTACACAAAGAAAAAACACACATCAAATTGAAACGAAACACGATTATAAGACGTATCCGTTACTTATGAATAGCTTGTAACAGTGGTTTGCAATCTGGGGTGAGGGGACCAAAAGGGGTCCTTGAGTGGGCTGTCGCGGTCCCCTAGTAAAATGAGAATTACGGTATTATAACTTTTATCACATTTGGAAGTTGGAGGGGGAGAAACACGGTAGGCCGTTTTGACTGATTGTTATGTATAGTGATCCAAATTTGATCAATGACTGACTATGAAGACCACTTTTCTTTTTACAGTCTTCAAACTGAAAACATTTTTGATTCTGAGAGACGAAGTTATCCTCTCAAATTGTTGGTCTACAGTCTAATGTGCGTCTTTTGTGTGAGCCCTTGGCATACAATGTTTGGAAACCCCTAAAATAACAGAGTATAAAATAGACGACGGGTCTGATAACAGATCAACATGTTGACTTTGAGTTTTGACTCCGCAGGCTGAACAAACATAAACACAGACCTCAAATAAAAACTTCCATCATTTACCTAACGCTCATATGGGGACGCAGGCTGAACCAGCTGAACCTGAAGTGCTTGAGTTTCTTTTGGCAACCAAATTCTCTGAATCGGGTTCAACTCACAACATCGTTAGACGTTAACGTTGATCCCTCCCACTTACAGCTGCTATCTGTTTCTATAAATGTCACTTTTGTTTTCAATGTGTCAGTCATTAAGGCAACCGCACGCCCTCAGTGATGTTCACAAAACGAGCTCCACTCTCAGATAACAGTTGGAGGAAACGTGTGGAGAAATATGCACTGGCGTTGGCTTGCTGGCTCATGCCACCCACAATGACAAGCCTATCAAAAAGGCAAAGAAAAGCCTCGTGTTTTAATAATAACTTTCCTCAAAAGGAAAAAGAATCGCCGAAAGAGAAGTCACGTAGCAGTTCTCCACATCTGACAGACACATAAAGTTACAGACTGACCTTCAAAGTTAAAATAGTTTTGTCTTGTCACATTTTATGTCGAGCCAAATCAGAGGCAGTTGGCCTCATTTCATCAAACTGAGATTTGTTTTGATTACAGAGAAATTTCTTCTTCCATCAGCTTTGGAATGATTATGGCTAATTATTCTCCAATACATCCTTCCAAGACAAAAGTGACCCTCATTATTTCTTACGATCGGTTCATCTCATGCTAGATAAGAAGAAGACGGTGGAAAACTGTAAGCACCACTGGTTATCTTTCTGAGAGGCTCTCCATTAAACTTCTCTCAAGTGTTGAGATATATTTAGATTTTATTCAACTGAAAGCTCAAGATTGGCACAAGGCTGGAAGTGGAGGATATAGGGAGGGAACGAGGCCGCTGATCTGATGAGGATAAGGTGCCAAATAAATGACTTTCTGATATAGTAATTAGTCGAAAATATATCTTTTAAAAGACCTGTTTGTGTTGTTAGTTTACTCTACATGTCTCATTGTCTGGTGGTCATTTCATGGTTTTCCAAAGGTGCATTTTCACAGTTTTTCCAAAATGTCTTGATATTAAACTAGGACTGTAACTACATCATGTACGCATTTGAAATGTTGCATTCAGATGTACGCTTCGTAGCAACAACGCAAGAGAGAGAATCTGATCTAATGTGCTATCAATCAGGTTTGGTTGCTCCTTTGAGAGAACATGAATCAATTTAGCAAACTTGATTTATCTTTCAAAACAAAATCAGAATAATTCAAGCAGTTCCAGCAAACTATACAATCCTACATCAGGGAATGATCTTCGAACAAAGTAGCTCCATGACTGGGCGTAGAGGGAGATCAATATGGCTTAAAGGTTCTGCATATATTACTATACAGTCTGGGTGGAAATTACTCCACAAATATTTGACTCGGTGTGTGAAACCAAAGATATCTAGTCTGGTTGATTAAAATTATCTTGACTTGGTTTGTTTGTGCAGATAAGAATTATGTCTCTTCTAAGACCCCTTTTCCACCAAAATAGCTCTGGTTCCTGAACTGGTACTGTTCAAGATTTTTAGAACCTTGGTGCCATCTTGAGAACCAGCCTGCATCTCCAACTGTTTTGAGCAGAATGATGGTAATCAAGCATGTGTCACCTTCAGAGTGCGTCGCTTAATGCTCAACAAACTGTACATGTTCACACTTTGGGTCGAGGAAAAACTCTTTTTTGGTCCCAGCTGTAGGGCTGCCGATTATATTTTAATGATTAATCACGTAGTCCATCAAACCATCTAAAACCCAAAGACTCATCATTTACTATAGTAAATGACAAGAAAAGTAGTAAATCTTGACATATAAAAAGCTAAAACCAGCGAATGTTTTTATTTTTGCTTGCAGCTACTTTTCTTTCAAATGACTAATTGATTAATCGACTTATCGTTGCAGCTTTATCCAGCTGGGAACCAACTTTTCTGGTTCCAAACTGATACAATTTTGCTCAAAATACTCCAGAAAAGAACTGGTTCCATGTAGGTGGAAAAGGGGCTTCTGAGAACTGCTGTAAGATTCAGTATGAGGACAATAAAAACAAGGACATAAGCCTAAAAGACCAAAAAAAAACGCAAGGTTTTATGGACAAAAGAAGACAAATGTTGACATTTGATTGTCAGTTATTCTTCTAGCTCCTTAAGCCTTAAAAAAAAAATCCAGGACCGATGCTCATATTAATCTCAACTAAAGTCAAATACATAAATGGTAAGTTGTTTTATGGGTAATAGAGTTTGTTCTTTTTTCATGATTAGAACATCTGAGTTTGTTCAGTGTGTTTAAGATTGCACTTAAAACTCTCACAAATAATACAGAACCTTTTCATTTTATTTGGTAGTCAAAAAGACCCCACAAACTTATGCCGGCCAATCTTTTTTTCCTTTTTTTTCTACAACTTAACCGTGAAATTTCACTCACCATATTTTGTCACATATATTTTAAAACTTCAATACTCTGCAGAAGAAGTCAAGAGGAAGAGCTAAACTCTCACGCTTGCGTAGCTGAAAATCTGCAGTGTAGTTCTCTAAATGTATAATGAGATGTGTTGTTTGTTTTAAGTGAATGGTCATTTTCTAAAAACAGCATTATACTTGCTGCAGGTCTTGCATATTTTCAAGAAAACTAAGGTGGGGGAATGTCTTCTTTTTCACATGTTAATTAGTAAATGAAGTACCAGCCCTTTATAGTGAAAGAATACTACAATAGTTTAAGAACAGTAAGAGCTTTGTTGATTTTGAGCTGCAAGTGATTTTGAACTATAATAATGATAATAATAATGCTGGTCGTCATCACATCCAGAGATCTACTCTGAATTTGGCCAACAGTTTGACTATTTGGACCTGAGATTTTGGCAAACTGCTGTTGAGATTCACTTTGTGAGATTAGGTTTGCGTGTTTATGACTTTAAAGTTTTTACGACACAGAACCTCCAAAATGAATTACGATCCAAAGCAAATCTTTTTTTTTTTAGATGGTTTAAGTTTTTTAAATATGCTCCTAAACCTGCATTAATGTGTTCACGATGTAACTTTAACATGTGTTATCATGTTCATGTAATTATTTAGCCTTTATACTGTCTTCTCTCCTGTTTGTTTTTTTCTCTCCCGTTTGTCTCTACAAAGAAGATTCTAAACAAAATGAAAACTACTCCATATCAAATGGATTTCAGGTTATTCACTGACAAACTCACTGCAGGATTGTGCTTGAGAACAACGACACACTTAAAACCCAAATCAGGCCCTCTGTGCAGTGGTAGGTGTCTGCTTTTTCTGTGAAGTGACATAGTACCTAATTCACATTTTTCTACTTTGATCGTTGAATGAAAAGTCTACTAATGTAACGACTGGTTTGACTTTAATGAAGATTATCTAACGGAGTGAGAGTTGATTCCAGTGAGTGATTGTTTAGCCTGGGGTTAATATGATAAGTATTGCTTTAAAGGCTGTGGGTCAGAGAAATTAATTGAGGCATGCTTGAACAAGTGGTGGTTAAAACACATCTCGATCGTTACAAGGCCCCACCATTGACTAGCATAGTTTTTGCATTACTGGATCATGGCTTAAAGGATTACTCCACTGTTTTGTTCTTTACCTGTATCTCTATATCTTTAATGGTTGAAGTAATGAGCAGTAGAAAAAGTGTACTGTCGTATCGGATGCCAAAAACCCTGTGGCACACTTTGTCAGTCAAGTAGAAACGTTTGCATGAACTCCTGTGCAAATATTAGCATGCTAAAATGTTAGCAAACCCAGGCTAACCACATGGCTGGTTGCAATGAATACTGGGCGTTGTAGAAATGGTTGGAACGAGTTGGAATTTGACTGTGAGCAGCCAGCCAAGCATATTCAAAATATTATTTTTCTTAAATGCAGATAACATTCAAAGGCAGTGGAGTATTCCTTTAATCAAGGGCAGGCAAATAAAATCAGTGATATGCAGCCATTTATAACAGATGGCACAATAAACGAAAAAGAAAAGAAAATCATCAAGAAGAGACAAAAGTGCCAGTGACAACCAGCTATGGCAAATTTGTTTGTAGGATTAAGACCACATATAATTCAAAAGGTAAACAGGACAAAACTTAAAGATACCTGTTGGCAACGAGACAAGGCGCCCACCTTTCATCATGTACCAATAAGCAAAAAGGCAATACAGGATGAAGAGCCATGAGGGGAGGAGTGGATGTGCTGGGCCAGTGTTTGATTGAATTTGGAATAAATGGTATAAATAGAGTTGGTTAATTAATACTAGTTACACGTTGGTGGAAATCTTGTACTTGGGAGACATGTTATTATGGAACCAGATGAAACTAAAAATGACGCCCATGGTTTTGGGTATACGCTCGTCGTAGGCAAACGTCATGGCCTCATGCAGTGGGACTTTGACCACCTCGATGAGCTCTCCCTCCCGTGGCTCACCTCCGCCTGCGCTCACGCAGTTGTCGTCAGACACCTCGGCGTAAAACATGGTCTGCTTGGCACCTGTTACGCCAACGCCTGACCTGTGAGGGGGACATAAAGACAATGCATTTTTAGGTATATCTTGTGATTGATCTGAGCACAGATGCAAAAGCAATACCTTCTTCTTTCTACATTTCTTTTTTCTCTTACATACAAAACACAAACATAGCAGCATCTCAAGTAACCACTTCCATAAAGTAGGACACTAAAACTCAAAATTGGTGTAGCAGAAAAAAAATATCATGACTTTTAGCCCCTATTATGGCTCAATCCTACACTTCTCTTAGTCAAACCTGATAGTGTCTTTCTTTAGACCGGTCTGGTTAACACTTGTGTTATTTTTCAGATTTCTTGCTTTCAGTTTGTAGTGTAGGCTTTCTTCTGAATATGTGGTCTTGAAGCCCAGCCTGAGTTACTTAAGTGATGTCACTTCAGTATTAGACTTGAATCATTAAAAGTGAGCTGCTTTTAAAGAATTTTGCCTGAATAACATTCAAATTAACGGCTTAAACTAAGAAAATATTTTAGCTAAGGCAACAAGGATACAAATCTGACAAAGCATTCACTATATAACCAAACCGTACGAAAAAAAGAAAAGAAAAGAAAATAACAGCTAGTAGTGCACCTTTAAATGAATAGTTCAACATTTTCGGAAAACCTTTTCAGTGTCCTGACAAAAGTTTGATGAAGAGACTGACAACACTCTCAATTCTGTGCACTTAGATTGGAGCTGGAGCCATGAGGTGGTTAGCTTAGCTTTCGCATAAAGACTAAAATCATGGAGAAACGGCTTGCCTGACTTGACATGTATTATCCCAGCTGTTCACACAAACAAAAATCTAAACTGATTGGGCTACTCTGTGTTGATTAGTAAGCTTTAGATACGTGTATGGTTGAACTCCCAGTCTCCAGTCTTTGTGCTAAGCTAGGCTAACTGCCTCCCGCTTCTAGCTTCATACACACTTACTCATACACTAAGATATGAGCAGCCTGTGGATCCTTTCAACTAACTCTTGGTAAGAAAACAACAAATGAGCTCCCTTCCCAAAATGTCAAACTATTCTTTTAAGGTTCAATTCTGAGTTTATAAATAATCAGGCTTGTGCTACAGGAATCCACTGTGTCTAATTAATGTAGATAAGTGGTCCAAATGATGTTACACACCAACACATTGTGAGTACGCTTTGTTGTGAAAGTATGTACATTGGGGGGCTAAGCAAAAAGCGGACTGACAGAACTTTTATATGGTTTACGTATGTATATTTTTACAGTAAGAATAAGAGAATACAGTTTATGTATCAATATGACTGATAAGTTATCTGATAAGCCAATAACGTACTTTATATCTGACAAGCAAATTGCAGTTACCTGGTTTAAAAAATATGTTGTTTTAACTCTGATTCATCGCTTTGACTTGTGCTTTATCAAAAAGACAAAACATACTGCTAAACTGCCCTCATAACTAAACTTGATACAAGGTATATAGGAAAGCTGTAAAGCTCTGTCTTTAAATGGTGGTATTAAAAAAACATACATTCACAACTGTATTATTGAGGAAAGTTAATGAGCTCAGGTTGCCAACTATCACCACATGCCGTTCTGCTGTCAAATACACCCTCATACGGGTCATGAGGGTTAAGATGATACCTATGTATTTAATGGAAGCAGCCCACACATAACAAGCCTCATAGACAACACCAACAGAACCAGAGGAGGTGTTCGAGTCAAATCAAAAGCACAGTCATGAGAGCTGTCAGTCGCAGCTGTCCAGGTGCTGCCGTTTAATGTGGGACTGTTTTTTTTCCAGGAACTTTCAAATTCTGTGTCACGTTATGGTGAGATAATAATATCTTGACAAAGATAGATTCTTTGTTCCTCTAGTGCTTGTTTCAAGTTCACTTACATAACCTCAGCATTTGTGGTTTCTTTTATTTTCTCTCACTCTATAATTCTGTCCGTCACCAACCTCAGGTTATGTTTTTGATTCTTAAATAAATTTCAACCAGTTATTTCCAAACAGGTCTTATTGAAATGCATGATTTCCCTTCGGTCGCGCCAGATTATTTGGTTGAGTATCAGTGGAACACTTTATATTGAGGGTTTCATGCTAGCTGAAATAGGATTTCAGAAAAGTAAGAAGTCGAAAGAAAGAAACAAAGCTGCAAATGTAGGTTATTTCTGAGAGAACATAGCTCAAGGAGATTCAGAAATTCTAAATGAAAATGACACAAAATAGGACAACAGGAAATTAGTTGGTTAGGGGCAAGAAATCCAGAGGGAATGACTAAAGCAGATATTAAAAAGACAATATCTGTCATTAAACTTTGTGATGGGAATGGACAGGTCTGTGACTGTAAAGTAAATTTAAGCCTCTATTACATGTATGTGTTAATTTAGGTTCAGTACACACTAACCTGTAAGAAGTGATCCTCTTCAGTTTAGAGGCAGGCACATCGTAGCCACACTCTTCCAGCACCTCCTGCCGGGCGATCTCCTCCAGGGAGAGGTCAGGTTTGTCCACCAGCCCGGCACAGAGCTCGTAGGTGACCCCCGCTGATGCCGGGGGCCACTGAGAAGAGCTCTCCCCCTCCGAGGCCGACTGGCCCTCCTGAGACTCGGCGGTGGGGGCGGCAGCTTCGGCTGCGCCCTCCTCGGTTTTTTCGGCAGACTGAGCCGGCTTCGACTTGTTCCTTTCCCACTCGCACATGTATACGGCTGTGGAGAAAATACTGGTTTTACTAGAACTGTTTTAAAAGATTATGATCAAATTACAATTAAGTAGAAAAGACAATGTAAGTTTTAGATATTTTCAGATATTAACATTTACATATATATCAGTACATTAAATTACAACAGTGTGTCTACTTCGTACATTGGCATCTTGCACATTGTAAAGCACAATATACCAGTGCCAAAACAACTGATCCAATAATTAATCAATCAAGTGATAGAACAAATCTTTTGCTATCTTAAAGAATTTCAAATATTCTCTGATTTCTGCACTGCAGCTGTGAGGATTTGATTTACGAGGGGGGACTTTACGAGGGAATTATCACTAAGTTCTAAAGAAGCACTGATCGACTGACCAGGGACCACAATCCGACAGTTTTTTAGCATGAACAGCCATGACTGGCAACCAGCCAATCGGCGCCATTTAGATCCATTTCTGTGCTGGTCACAATTACACACATACTGCCACCACAACAGGACCACCAGCCTGAGCAGAAAGAAAGAGACTAAATATTTAATGTTTTTTTCCCCAAAATATGTACACTTGTTTCATTTTCAGGTCAGTTAGAGAGTCTTTACTGCGTTTTGCCTTCATTTACAGTCACACCTTCTAACATCTTTCTCCTCTCTGCTGCTGGTGTGCTTCACTACGAGTCCAGACAAGACAGAGTGGAGCAGAGACAGGGATGTTACTCAAGTTGACTACGGGATGTGTCGCAAACATTGGCTGCAAACTTGATTGAAAAATTGAACTTAATTGAAAAATCTTAATCATCTGAGAAAATTGACAAATTCAGTGTCCACAGATGACAATGGCTGACAGGAACTCATCCAACACTTGCCCTATTCACCTGATTTGCGCCTTTAAACTACTACCTCTACCCCAAGATGAAGGAGTTCAGTCTTCATTTTGACAATGAAGAGTGTTTTTTTGGGAAATGCAGAACTTACCATCTATGCCAATTCATTTCCTGGGTGAATATACTGAGCTTTTATTTGCCATGTGCTAAGAACTTGCCTCTCAACATTTATTTTCTGAGATAAACAAGCTGACCGAAATACGGTGCACACCCTTTTAAAAACAAATGTCATTCTAGGTTGTAGACAAACTGATTTCTTTCAGATAAAGAACTGATTTGTTTCCCAACGGCAATGAGAGAGAAGAGGAAATAAATATATCAATGGCCAGACTTCCTTGAATTTAGCACACTGCGGTGTGGAACAGTCCCTGGCGACTTCTAACAAAGGAGGTTAAGGCTGCTTTGTAACGGGGCCTCTTGCAGTCTATTTATGAGTCTGCATTGTTACTAAGATCCAGGAGAATAAACAGGGACTGTAATGTACTGCTTTTTTAGTGAAAGTGCCCACAGGAAATACAACAATCTAGATCCAGCTTGGTGACAAGGAGAAAGTGAGCGAAGTCGATTCAACAGTTGAAGCGGTCTCATGGTTTGTTTGGTGAAAACTTACCTGGACGGAACTGCTTGACAAGGACAAAACAGTGTGAGCTGGTGTTGAAGATCAGCACTGATACACTAAAGAGAAAAGAGGGGGAAAAAAGGTCGAGTTTAAATAAAATCAGACAACTTTTCCTGTTTCCCTACATCATATACGTATCTCTGTTCTGGTAATCTCTGTCGGCATATATGGCAATCTGCCTCGAGGAGGGCAGCTGGTCATGACTGGATCAGCTTTGAAAAAACACCACTTATTAAAATTAAGGGAGCACTGTAGGATAGTGAGTCGACACATGTTATAGGCTTGTAAATCTGAAACAATCTTTTGAAGCTTAACCTGGCAAAAATATTAAAATACAAAAATCACTCTGGAAAAACGATGAAGACAAGCCACTTAAACAAACTTTGGTTGGATGTCTGGTCAGAATATCATGTCCTGCCTCGTTAACCTTTCTATACTACATTTCATGTTTGACAGTAAAAGTCATCCAAAACTGAAGCACACGCGGTAATCATTAAACGTCATAGGTTGTCAGCATAGACAGCCGCGTTTACATGTTTGTTTTGACAACATTTACATTACAATATTCCTCATGGCAACGCAGATGCAGGCAGCATAAACTGAACGTAGTATGTGGTCAATACTAGTCGAAAAGAAAGCAAGGGACAAACAAAATGGCGAGGCATCTGGATTTGCAAGATAACGTGATTTCGCAAATCCATCTTGCAATTTTATCCTATGCGCATGTGGCCGAAACACAGTAGTGTTAACCGACCGTAACAACTCCTATGAAAAACTTCTGGCATCAGTGTGTGTTGTTCAGACTTGATGACCAGAAAGAGAAGTGAGTGTTCTCTTGAAAACAACAATGGCGGCTCCTAAAAGTTAGTGTAGCTGCCAAAGAGAATTTGCGTCACTGAAAGATGTTTTTGCTCTTCTCTTGGCTCGCTTCAGGAGAAGTTTATCTACCACCGGATCTGCTGGTAGAGCTCTCCTATTGCAGCTCTGATGCTCAGATGGTTCGTCCAATCACAATCAAGTATTTTTTTAAGTGCATGCCCTTTTCCAAACAGTTAAATTCCAGCAGTGTATGATGAATGCTTCAGGTTAACCAATACTCTTATCAGCATCCTGTATCAAGATACACCACTATCTTATTTCTTTGTGATGCCACACAGTAACAGCAATTTTATCACATCTGCTCCCTGGTTTGGCATATCCGGGCTACCATACCTTGGCAACAGTTTTCCAAGAAATTTTTAAGCAAAAGTAACATATTACGGTATGTGATGACTTAATCTAGAGCTGCATCATATGATAAAGAAGTCATATTCTCGCACACATCACAACAAGATTTGAAGACCATAGCAGCTCTAATGACTAAGTTCTAAATCTAAATTGAAACCAAAACAGATACCAAAACTACCAAAAACAAACAGGATGTGAAGATAAAATAAGGAGCATTATATGCTCAATGATAGGCACCCAGTGAAGTGCACACACTCAGGTGGTTTACTGTCTGTGAATGTGACCGACGCGGCCGGTGGAGACTTGAGTCCTGGGGTCTGTGTTGGGAAACCGGATGTGTCAGAGGGAGCAGGAAGCCCTGCCCTGTCTTTCCCATGGTGAGAGGAGAACCAGGACATTGGTATTGCAACTTGTTTCTTGATTCTCACTGTTGCTCCTGGTCTTAAACTGATTTAATACAGATACGTAAAGTGAAAGTCCATTATGAACATCCGGGCCATGAAAAACCCAAACTGATATTAGCGATAGCTGTAAAGGAAGAAGTCTTTAAGGGGAATATTACCACTGAAGTGTACAAGAATGGATTAGATAATGTGGCAGATTTGGTCCAAAAGTGGGACACACAAGCCTGAGGCATGGAAGCCGTCCCCTGAGGCTAGTCTGGGTTTTGTAGTGCTGTTCCACACCATTACTGCTGTTCTACAGCTTCCCGCAAAAAAAAATAAAAAAAAATGCTCTAATGGTTAAACCAAGAAGCAGGCTAAACGGACACTCAGGACTTTTCATGCACCGTTAAGCTTTCTCTGCGGGGATTCTGGCTTGACAGCGGGAAAAGTGGGTTATGGCAGACATACGAGGTGCAGGACAAAGGTGACTACCACTTGGGCTGCAGAGCTTTTGGGATCAAGCCATTAGGCTGATTTCGTAACAAGAATAAACTGGGTTATACGCTGTGTAATCAATCACATATCGGACACAACCAACAAGTCTAGACACACTTTTTCTTTACATTACAAAACCTTTGCTGATTGAGATATCTGTGTATGCACTCCTTTCATTTCACATCAATCAAATACACATGAAAGATTATTTTTTTTAGTTGTTAGTTGTACTCATAACACCTGAAAACATATTTTTAAAAGCTTTATTCAATTGAATGACTTGAATAGAAAAAAATGCTAGAGCACAGTTAATTGAGCATCATTGCATCATATTTACTTGAATCATCTTTGAAAACTTTATAGGAGCCTTCCAGTGGGGAATTAAACTGCTTGTGTGACTGTGTTTACAAATTGATCCGAATGAATCCCAAAAGTGCACCATCGTTATGTATTAGCTGGCTAGGGATGTACTCAGACATAATCAAATTCTTCAAAGCAAGTGAAAGGCGTGAAAGTGAACAAAGACCCATGAGCAAGACTCCAGAGAGTGCAAATGACATCATCTTTCTGCAGCCAGTGGTCACATAAACTTCTCAAACTAAAAATACTGGTTGCCATTAAAAGTCCTTTCCAGTAGTAAGCAAGCGACAGTACACAAACACTCCTATAAACACTCCTATAAACACATAGGTGTCAAAATAAGAAAGCAACGGAAGTTTGTCCATCCAGTCTACATGTGTTTTGGTAGATCTTCGAATCATCAAAGAAATGTCCGCGTCCAGTATGAAGATTTTAATATCGCATGTTATTAAATGTTGCAGTTCTGTTGGATTTATCAGGCTGGGATCTTCAGTTCAACCTGGTTGACAGAGGCTCAGGAACTACCAGATGAAGGCCACTGACATGTGAAGCAAAAACTGTGGGTGAGACCCTTTCAGTCCCCTCGGACTTGTGGAAGTGTGGGCCCTGACACACCGTTGGCTGTCTGTGTCTGTGGCCTTACTTTTTGCAGTTTGTCCTGCACCATAGGCACTATTTGGCCCTTGTCAGCATCTCTTTGAACTATTTACAGTGTGACACACAGACGCGGGCGACGAAAGGGGCAAGAATTAACGTGTCCATCAGTATGCTGTGTTTCCATCACTGCTGATCTGAGCTGGAGCCGATAAATACCTGCAACTAGTGCAGAGTTATTTAACCCAGGATTTAATGCTGATTTCACACTGAAGACAAAAAACAGATATTAGTGGGTGTTGGTGTTTTTTTGTCCAGTGTTAAAGGTATGCAAGATAAATTGTTGATACAAGTGTCCAAAATGAAAAAAGTTTACTTCACACTCTTCACCCTGAACCCAAAGGTGACAAAGGTGGTCTTAAGCTTGAGAGGAAGCTGGCATGAAGTTGTTTGAGCACATAATTAGGATGCCTCTAGATGCCTCCACTGTGGAGTTATTCCAGCACATCAAACCAAAGGGAGACCCGAAACATACTGGAGAGATGAAATATCCCATCTGCCCTGCCAACACCTTGGAATCCCAAGGAGGAGCAGGATAAGTGGGAAATGGGAAATGGATAGATGATGGAAAAAAGCAGTAACCATCTGAATGGCCACTTAGAGACCGACATCTTCAGATACACCAAAAGAAACAAACATCTAACTCATTTAATAAGTAATCCGTTTCAAAACCAACGTAGAAGCAGCTCTCAAAAAAACAGATTTTAGTCTTACTTCGCTTAGACATTTTACGGTACATTACCAACAAATGTGTCTTCCACATTTTTCGCTGGTGCACCTGAAGTATGACAACAAGTGTCCTGCAGAGAAGAAAATGTCATGCACACTTGAACAAAATCGCAAAACAACCCTGGATTCATTCAATACACGTTGACTGAATTTCCACCTGGGGGACAGCTGGATGTTCCCATGGGCTATTTTCTTTTGAAAATACAGGATTTTAAGTTTACTGCTTTTGTCTCAATGGTACAATCTGTCACAGGACCCTCTCTTTGGGGTCAGGAGGGGAGGAAAGAGGGTTTAAATGACCCAAAACTTACCTCAGGGCATTATGGTACCCTGGGCAAAACAGGGAATAGGAACTGGGGGTTTGACACCAATGTGTGATATTTCTCTTACAGTGCCCCCTGTGATGCTTGGACATTTATAACCATTGCCAACTAGAATAACAGGGCGCCAGTTCCCAAGTCTGTGTATGTGTGACTGTCCTCCCAGTATCTGGCATTTTTTAGAGATGCAAGAGAAAAATGGCACACAAACACTTCTTCGGAATGGATTTCAGTCAAAAAGAACAAACAATGATTCAAATATAATACAAATACATTTTTGTTTTAAAATGGCTAGAAAGACAAAACCCTTAAATCCAAATAAAATCTGAATTGTAAACATATCCTGATATAAGAAACAAAGAAGAGACGGCAGATATGGGGTATAAATATGGGTCAAGATTGAAGCAAATCATGCTCCTTAGTACTCAAATCGCATAAATCATCCTTGTTTGTTTATCCCTGAGAGCTACATCAGATTCAGATACTTAAGCAACAAGCTCTTCTGATTGCAAAATGTCTCATGACATGAACATGCAGCTTTTTTAAATTACATTTCAAAGCTATTTTATTGGCAGATATTCTCTGGAAGTGCAACGTTGGCTTTGCAAACCAGATTCTGTTTTATGCCTATTCCACATTATTTTTTTTAACCCTTTACTAAGCTGCTTTTATTTTTCAACTTATTCTAATAAACATAGTTTCATCAGCATGCTGCACCATCTTGGTGTGCACGTGTGTAGAATAAGTTGATAGGTTTCCATACAACGGTAGATAATAAAAGGTGTTTTACCTGTCATGAGTACGCATGAAGTCCCAGGATTTCTTTGTGCCATTCTGTGAAGGGATAAGACAAAATAAACAGCGTTAGCAAATACAATACGAGCAACACTATTGTAATGCTCGAACAATGTGAATTAACTGCATAGAACAGAAGTGTGTCATGGTTTTGGGTTTTTAGTTCAGTCATTTTCTATTGGATTTTGCAGGTTCTTTCCTCATGTGTCAGGTAGAGCTGCACGATATATCGCTTGAGCATCGTCATCGCAATGTATGTGTGCGCAGAGCCTGCGATGTAGGAGGCAACTGAACTTATGGTAACAAGATTGAAAAATGAGCAACAGTCAGAGAAAAACACCGAAAACGAAGACTTGGTGCCAAAAAGAAAAGCAACTTCAGTTATCTGGAATTATTTCGGCTACAAGAAGGATGATATTGACCAAACACGTGTTCTGTGTCGCCAGGGCCTTGCATCTGTTGCCACAACGAGAGGTAACACAACTAATTTGTTTTACCTTTATGTCGGTACCACACAGCTCAGTATGACAAAAAGAGGTGAGATCGGTGCAGGTCATTTGCCCACAAGATAGCAGCAGTGCAGCATAACATAAAGTGCTCTTCAGGCTATCTGATGAAAAATCCTGTATTTTTTCAAATCGC
>CAEMYA010000289.1:415828-453740 GCA_903131615.1 Diplodus sargus | reverse complement strand
AAATCGCAATGTCAGTTTTTTCCAATATCGTGCAGCCCTAGTGGCTGGAAGACAGGAAGTGGAAAGCAAAGCCTGCTTTCCACTTCCTGTCTTTGCCTTTTCCCCACTTTTTTTCATGTTCACCTGTCTTTCATTTGTTAATTAGCCTCCATATATTTAAGCCTGTGATTTTTACTTCCTCTTTGTCTGTTTTTGTCCTGGTGTTGGTTTATCTATGGTTCCTGTGTTTATGTTTGCTACTTGTGTGTCCTCTGTTTTTCAGCTTTTGTTCCCCATAGATTTCTGGTTTGTTCCTACTTCTGTATTCTTACCTTGTTGTTGCCAGCCTTTTTCACCTGCATTCGAGTCAGGCTTTGGTAATAAAGCTTACCTTTGGCTTTATAACCTGCCTGCTTCTTTACAAACACTAACAGAAGTGTATACAAAAGGGTGCATTAAGTGTACTGTAACTACACACTCATTGCTGCATGTAACTTGTACAGCAGGACGTCAAATCACCTGTCATATTTTTCATTATATGATCACTGTCGATGCAATCAGCTGCCCTACAGTAGATGCTCACTTGGGCATGTAAAAATAACATCTCAAACCACACCCGACAAAAACATCTGCACGTACAACACGGACAGCACTGTACATGCACTGAACAGGAACACTTTATCAACTGTTGTTCAACAAAAAGTCCCTGAAAGAAGTGTTTTCTTCTTCCCTTATATGCAGTATTAAATATACAGTTGATGTCACTAATGCTAATAGGGTAAACGGTAAAATTGAAGACACAACTTACAGCAAACACTGGCAATAATATGCTGATTTCTTGGAGTCAGAAATAAACAGCTTGGGGCAACATTTTAGGTACTTCCTGTGAATCAAACCTGGGAATATTGTCTGTTTGTGCATTTTTTTGTCTTGTTATTGTCCTCGAATTTATTTATTTTATTTTCCAACCCCCATGGACTACTGTGGGTGGTTGGGAATCTAAAGCAGTGACTGTTTCTTCTGCATCCTGAGTCAGAAAATGAAGCACAGTCCACACTGTCATGGAGTACACAGAAACAACAATGGCCTTTATAAGCTGACTGAGTTGCTGGGAGAGATTCCTGATGACTAACTGACTAAATGTTTATATGACCTATGTTCACATAAACAAGATGTGCAGCTGAACACTCCTTCGGTAAATTTCCACCAGCGCAATTACAACCAAGTAGACGATGCAGGTGTGTGACCGGCACAAAAAAGATTGCTGGAAACTCTCTGGCATGCAGAGATTTTACATATGTGGGCAGTGACACACATTGTCTGACTGTTGTCTCATCACTTCATAGCTAACATAACAATGAGGTAAACACGCCGATTGCCTCGTTAATTTTGAGGTTATTTTCATTAAAACCAGGAGAAGCGAGCAAACATTTTTGCAGTTCAAGGCATCAAAGTCCACTAATGTGTAAAAGTCTGCATCTTTATAAAAGTAATGTAACCTTTTGTGGTTCTTTAGGGAGCAAGAAATCTGATAAATTTGCCAGTGCTGTCGCTCAGTGGCTTAGTTGCATTGTGGGTAATGTAGGCACCATGTTTTGTAAAGGAAGAAGAATGTGTTAAAACATGGTACCGGCATTACCCACAATTCAACTTAGCCACAAGTAAAATCACTGGAGGCAGTTTATCAGATTACATACAGCTTCCTCTGGAGTTGCAAAAAGCTTTATACTACTTCGTCACAATGCTGTAGTGCTCCCCAAGGCCTGTAAATACACTATAAAGTGCAAAATTGTTGGCGCTACCCTTTCAGACTAACAGCACTGACATCTACATTCAGTGAATTTGATGGCTGACCACCTGTATGTCGTTTGGTGCGAGTCCTCGTTAGCATGACCCAGCGCTAACTGGTCAATCAGCCTAACCTTACTTACATGCAGATATTTAACCGAGCCTGTGCACCACAACACAGCAGAGTTAAATGATGAAATCTGGCAGCTGAAAATAGTCCCAGACACATTACTCTTGTAAGGGTAACACATACTACCAACTACAAATCACCGAATATGTGTGAATTAAACTGAAACATAAACTCAGCATCCACATTACAAGCTGCACAAATATGGTAAAGTCGGCCTACATTTTCTATGCCTGAGGAAATATGGCCTTGATTCAAATTTAGGCTACACCTCCTCTCCACCCACAAGCTCTTTCAGACACAGGGCTGACAGCCTCGCAAGAACAGGCTTATTGCAGCTACAATAGATGTGCCTTCTTGTGTGCGGGTGTGCTGATGCAGTTTCAGTACCACCCAAGAAAAAGGGAGGAGGTGAAATGGCAAGCTAATTGCACTGATAGAATCAGAAATAATAAAACTATTGTTGTAGCAACAAGATTTGAGTCGAGGTTTGTGCCACCGTGCCAGAGAGCGGCATTGTGCAACTTTAAGATTTATATCTAAAAGGGAGTAAACTCACTCACACCTTTAAATTGCAACACTATGGCCTCACAGTTACATCTCACCCTGGAAAGACTGTAGAAAAAGTGGGAATTCGAGCACACTTTGTGTAGGTTTTGAAATGCAGGGTGTGGACGTCTCCTTCGAACAACAACAGCTCACCTGCACTCCATATGATTAAGTGGCAATGTGGACTGGATATCATAATTAAATCCTCAAAGACAAAGACACAATAATAGCACATTACTGAAGAATGCACCACAAAACATTTTCTTTATTGTTCAGCCATAAAAACTACTTTAAAATCATACTTCCATCCCAGCTTCTGCTGTACCATAACGTTTGGGTTAAAAGAAAAAAAGCTTACAAAAAAAAAAGTTTCAACATCATCCCAACAAACGGTCAATCGACCGGTGCATGACCTAACAGGTCACAGCCACAGGGCCTCAATGTGAAGCCAAGCTAGCATAATGCTGTTCATGCATCATTAACTATCATGTTGTGGTGTGAAATGAGAGCATGAAGCCAAAGTTTGTGTAGGTTTAGTTTTGGTACGGCTACGATATCTCCTTGATATACTGTAACAGCAACTGAGTCAGGTGTATGATAGGGGCTCACTGTGTGCACATCTAAATAGAGATTGTCCCAATTCTTGACCCCAATAACTGACTTGAATCTTAATTGGCATTAGTTAAAGCACATGGATTTATCGGTGTGATAAATGAAGCTTTAGACAGATTAAATAATTGATTCAACCTGTAAAGTCACTCTTAAAGCAAAAATGCAAAAGATTCATGTTTCCCAACAAGTGGTATGCACCTCACAATTCAATCTGGGTTACAACCACCGATTATTTTCTCAATTAACCGATAAGTCGTTTGGCCTACAAATGTCAGAAGTTGCTGAAAAATGTCAATCATTGTTTCCCAAAGCCCCAAATGACATACTCAAATTTTAACGCGATCATTTTGATGCATTACAATATTTCATTTCTACACACATTATATATTTATCTTTCTCACTATGTGACTCATTGCTAATTTTAAAACATAGAGTGTCTATAATGATTCAGGAGTCAGACAAGAAGATTAATTTACTTCCACTATCTTTGCTCACTCTCAGCCCTCTTCACCAAACTACAGCAGTAGACTTAGCTTAGAACATAAACATGATGTACATGGGTAAGTCCACTATGTCTCAGAATCAAACTGCTTCAGTTTTAAGGACCGCAGAGCCTGGTTGTACAAAACCATTACAGGCGATAGGGCTTCACAATTAATCGAAATAGCAATATGTCCAAGTGCAATATCCAAATCGCAGGAAGTTGCAGTTTTTTGATGAAGGTCAAATATGTGACCAAACGAAATCTTGTTCTCAAGATGTAAGAAAATAAGCTTGTTTGGTACTGGCCCCAACCAATGTCACAGATCACCATGATCTTTGAAAAAAATGAACCATCCCACGACTCGTGGATCATATCGCAATCACAATATCTGTCTAAATAATTGTGATATGAAGGTCAGGCCATATCGTGCATCATCCCTAACTAGTGATGACGATCTTGAGAATCGTGTTTTTAAAGTTTCAGGTCCACTTTTCTGCGCCAAGGCATAATTCCCCCAATCTGAAATCTCGTTTTACATAAAATTATGTACAGTTTGATGTACAAGAGATTCATTGTAACTACCCATAAACCAACACTGCCTACTCAAATTGCAGTGATTTATACACTAAGCCTTTAAGACCTGAAGACAAAAGCAATAAGATTCTTCTTTTCTCTAGCTGTCAGGCATTGGTGAAACGGTGACACCATCCAAACTCCTCACTGTGGAGACGTGTCGTGAAAGATGCTCTGCCTGCCCTGCAGACACTCACCGAGTGTAATTACTCAACCAAATACTTGTCATGTCAACAAAGCGTGTGCCAGTGTCTTACACGCCATCATTCCTCCTTGAGGCCAAGCCAGCCGCACCCCGCTCACTTTTCATCCATGAAAGTAAAACTGCTGTGAAGACGTGTGTCTGTGATATATCACCTGTCATGACCGAGGCGGTGACGCACGTGTTGTGGCTTGTTGCATTGTATAGAGTTCTTATTGAATAATTTATGAGCCAAACCATTTTCCTGTCAACGCTCCCTTAACAGGTAAATTGTGGGATATTTGCATAGGTAAATGTTGCTTATTAACATTGATCTACACCAGATCTGTCAAAATCCAGGTTGGTACAAATGATGTCTTTATTTTTGTACTTAATATTGCTGCACAGCAAACACTTACTGCACACTGAATTTTATTTTCAATGAGGCAGAAATACCTTGGATACTTTACAGCAGTACAATATCTTATTTTTGGGAGATATTCACTGTAGTAGTTGTTTTAGCAAATGTTTCGTCAATCAAAGGTGAGTTGTAAAGGTACAAACAATGCAGCAGCAATTGAAAAGACAAATGTATGTTTTGTGGTTGGATGTAAGGGGAAAGTGACAGCGTTCACACACTCTCACAATCTGTTATTTGCTCAATATCGCATCACATAATCATGGTCAGTAAACGGCAGGAGCTGCTTGGCTCTCGCTGCCACATATAAGATGCCGAAGACGCTATCTGTTACTTGTTAGTGTTATTTGGTCTTGTGACACTGTGGGACGTTTTTCTTTTATTTGATGAGTGAAGGATCTGTTGTCAGACTGAACGCCATCAGACTTTCACACCCCTGTCCTGCGCTGCTGTCTTACCCTTATACAGAGACTCCGTTACTACCTCCACTGGCAGATCATAGGTGGAACAAAGCTGTCCCTCCATTCTGCCTCTGCAAAAAAAACTTTGCTTAAAGACTGGAAGGCTGGAACAGGGAGAAAAAGATGCATTTTCAAATTTGTCAACCTCAGACGTAATGTGATACTGCTCTACAGCACAAACCAGAAGAGTTACAGGTCAGCAAGGGAGCCACCAATTGCAGAGATTTCTTGTAAGAGAAGCAGATGGTGAAGGTGTGAAAAGCTGATCATAAAAAAAATCACTTCCAAGGAGGTCTTTTTTTTGCGAAAACCTGAGCGATTTCAGGGAGGGAATGGAAGGAATCCCTTTCCAACAGGGCGATGCAGGATTTAGAAAACATGGTCTTGATTTTGAGAAAACACCACAACCGAGCACATATAGTGACACCAGTAGTATCAGCCAGAGACTCAGAGAAAATAAACGAGAATTCCAATTAATTCGGCAATGATTGATTACACTGATCAAACACTCAAAAGATGACACGTTTCCTCTCCAGAAAACGCATGCTATAAAACCGCTCAGCATGAATGCACCACACACGCACACACTTGCACACACATTTCCTCTGTAGTGTCCTGTCACCACTCACAGATGGTGGGGTTCCCCTCATTACTCGGGCCACTTGCTGAGAGAGGGGGGGCGGGGACAGCTTGAATGGCCCAGGGGAGACGGAGAATCATGGCCGACATGGATTACGACAGAGAGATTAGCCCGTGGGGAGAGAGAGGGAGAGAGACATAGACGGAGACAGAGAGAGAGAGAGAGGAAGGGAAGCAGGAACAGGCTACACAGGACCTTGAAATTAATGTGGTCCCTCTGGCTTTGGGCATCAGAAATGACAGACTCCTGTGTGAATGGCTATTGTGGGGAGGGATGTATGGTCTTGATCTTTTAGGTGCTTAAAGTCTAACAACCATCACACACACACACACACACACACACACACACACACACACACACACACACACACACACACACACACACACACACACACACACACACACACACACACACACACACACACACACACACACACACACACTGACTACACTGTAAAGCCGGCAGCTGCAGCAGAAAGAAAAAAACCTACCATCTTCAAGTACAATAGCACCTCTTTGAATCTCAACATGTGCTCTCCAGTTTTTTCTTCTGGGTTTAGCTTCAGTCTCTGTCTTCAACAAAGGCAGCTGAGGCTATCACGCACACATCACAACCAGCGAACTAATGATGAGCAGACCTTCCAAAATGACAATGGCAGAAGAATCTGCACCTGCAGGAACTGATGATGAA
Organism: Diplodus sargus; assembly: GCA_903131615.1. NCBI lineage: Eukaryota > Metazoa > Chordata > Actinopteri > Spariformes > Sparidae > Diplodus > Diplodus sargus. Next base: position 447,238 of record CAEMYA010000289.1, on the reverse strand, counting down.
AGTGCAGCGCCGCAGCGTTAAAACAACCTGGCAAGTGGTTCCCCCATCCATGAGTGTCAAGTCCAGTGTCAAGGACACACTCCCTTCAAGTACGCGGTCATGTGACCGTGTCCTCCAGTGAAATCCACAGAAAGCATCTAAACCTCAAATCGAATCAAGTCAGTTTACATGTACATGTCCCTTCAGCGCAAACTGAGGAGGAATCGACCACAGCCTTTATCTGTGTTATTCCAATCGATGCAGCCTTTAATTTCTCACAACATATTAGGTCTGTTAGAGCACTGAACCAGTGGATTCATCCACAAGTATTTTGATGAAAGATCAGTCACACTCAACTTAGGTTGGGCCGTGTACCAGTTTCGTCACCAGTGTCACCTTCTGCTACGACATGGATTGTGCAACACTGTCATTACATTTTCAGGTGCTTTACTTGAGTACTTTGTTTTTCTGCTACTTTATACTTCCTCTCCACATTTACTTGATACATTTAGTTACTAGTTATGTTGCAGATTCAGATTATTCAGCTATTAATTGGGATGTGTTCCCACTCATATAGGGTTGTGGGTGGAACATTGTGTGAGAGAATGTTGCAATAGCCTTAAGAATGCTTAATATCTGCCCCTAGTTATGATTTAAGCATCTAATTATGAAATAATCTGTAGTGAAAGAACGTAGTAAGGTAAAGGCAGCAAGTCATAATCAGTACACACGTGAATGACTCGGTCTCTGGATTTTAAGAAATGATATTGGATGATCCAATTAAAAATAAATAGATGTAGTTAACTTTCCGCTCATACTCAATAAATCATCATACCGCATTATTGCCCCACCCCAAATCATAGTTTTAAAAACATGCAGACAATCCTCTGTCCACCTACACACACGAGGACCATAACGCTGCCATTGTTCCAGCTCCAGCGTTTACACAACTATTCATGTGAGAAAATGTGTGTTTTAAGATCATAATGGATCTCATATTCGCTGAAGGGGGCCACCGGGGCTGTAAGCTATACGAGATAAATAATTCCAGATGAATAATTCAGATTCTTTTAATGAATGAGTGGAAGGTAATTATCCTGCTCTAAGTAGCAACCCGTGATTCAACGTAAGCACGAGGCAACGGAGATAAGAGGGGTTTCCCGGAGTCAACGAGGGACAATCACCTGCTTTGTAGGGAGAGGTGAAGGCAGAGGAGACAAAACACCAGTAAACACTACTGACGAACAGAGCCCCTCACGCATGACATTATCTACTTTTAGGGTGCATGTCTGTGTGTGTGTGTGAATGGGCTCCGGTTAGTGACCAGTGGCAAAGCTGCAGATGTACAGATGAACATAAAAGGTTTGGGGAAGAGATGCTCCCTCGGCGTGATTGAAAAGCCTTTGTGGGGAGTCCCTGAGCAGCCCCTCCCGACACGAGCACAGGAGAGATGACGAGGATGAAAGGGAGGACAGGACAGAGAGGGAGTCCACCATCATCTCCTTTGTTGTCCATCTGCCGCCTTAGCCGTTCTGCTATTCTCTTGACAAGCTTAACCCACATACCCCCCCCTCCCCGTGCTGTCACAGGTGTGAACCCCAAATGGAAAAAAAAACTCCTCACTGCGCTCCCCTCAACATGAGTGCCTCAATACTTCAGCTTGCTAATTAAATTGAAAGCAACGTGACAAACGAGGACCTTCAAATCATAGATGAGCACCAGTTGTAGTTGTATCCTTGTGCACCATCATATTTGTTAGGGCCCAGACACACACACACTCTTTCACTGACTGCGTCGCCTCATGTCACCTGCCAGCAAGGGCTGACTAGTGCCGTCAACTAGGGCCTACAGACACTAATTGTTGGCAGGCCGAACGTCAGACGAAACGTTCATCTCTTGCAAACAGCACAGCAGATATCAATCATACTCTCCAGTTCTAGTACAGCTGATGCTATAGCAGCAATGCCAACCCTCAGAGGGGCTGCCACCGTTGTTTTCATACAGAAAAGGGTATCATGTTTCTATCACTAATGGCCTGAATCTAATAAATACCGGTATTTGTCCTGGTAATGAATTCTGACTGTACCCTTTCCCACTGAAGACAAAAGCCAGATGTTAGTAGATGTAAGTTGGGGTTTGCTTCCCAATGTGAAAGGGGTATGTGTTAGGGTTAGGGTCTGCTCATCAGTAAGGTGCCCACGCATTAGAGGCTTTAAGATAGATTTTTACCTTAATACCTATTCTGAAACCACTGTCGCTATCCAGATTTCACACAACAGAAGAAGCCAGGAACAGAGAAAGTGCACAAATATTTTGAAACCTAAAAATAAACTCATCCTGGACTGCAGCCTATGTTTGGGTGAGGAAGCATTTCTCACTTTGCCGGAGACCATCAGGACACACAGTCATCACGCTTTGTTTTCTTTTAGCGGGAAGACCTTGCAAACATACATTTATTTTCTTAATCATACACCTAGCGAATAGATAAATCATGCACAGTAGTAGAGATTTTTTCAGGATCACAATCTCGAGCTTTTCAATTACATCTATGCAGTTAACAAGGTTGAGCGTTTGGTGCATAATACGGAGGCAGCTAATATGAGATAAATGTAGAGTTGATGAGATGTCACTCACACAAAATCCACTCTGCCAGCCCTGTTTGCCACCGTGACCTGGATAGGCAGCTATAAATGGATGGCTGGCGACTATACAAGCATCGCCAAGCCCTATACAATAGACCGACAGGGTATGCTGGCATGAATGTGCCAAAGTAGATCTACATGACTTTACATAAGAAGCACTGCAAAAACATAAAAGACATGAAAGTCCCTTTTAGGCTTGAACGTCAGACCGTCATATGCAGAGAAATTTTCTCCATATTTACAAAATTAACTCCACTAACAAGTCCATAAACCTACATATAGATTCTGTATGTGTCGATGAAATTACAATACCCCTTGACAAATATGCATAAACATGACGTTACAAAGAGAAGAGAAGAGAACCACAAATAGTTGCGCGCTGATCAAACACCTCTCTTCTGATGCAGATTCTGACAGCAGCGCACTTTTTTTTCGAATCCCAACTTTGAAGCAACAGAATGTAATTTTGGGGGAGAAGACTTTTGATTTTCAAATACAGTCGTCACAAACTGATGACTTCTGTTGACAGCGTCGTTAAATTACGTCAATTCAGCATTGCATACCACAGATTTCACAGTCTTTCAAAAAACTGTTGCTCCGACTTGAAGGGGGCATTCACGTGCGTTTTCTCCAGACGGAAATACGCTTTTCCAATTATTCTAACAACACATGAATGCACTGTTAATTCAGGCAAAACTGGGTGGGTTTAAAGGTGCAGTATCCAACATAGAAGGAAGAAAAATAAAACAAATGTTGGTCACAAATGGCAGCAAATGCTACGTGTGGGGTTGGGATCATTACTGTTTGTAACCGCGTAATGCCACCAGACTAGTGTTCTAACTACAAAACAAATAACTTTGCTGGAAATGCTGGAAAGGCCAAACAACACATGGCAATAAGTGGCAAATAACAAACAAAAGGTTGGAGTCCATCAGCATTAGCAGTTTGATCAGAACTATAGGACAAATAGATATGCAGTTTAAATGATTTATGTAAATGACTGCAGCTGTCCTGAGCTGTTTACACATTCTCATCCTGCAGTGTTCCATGTTGTGTGCCGGACTTGTTCTGTCATTGCAGTGTGGCAACAACAGCCACTCAAAGTGGGATTTCTAGCAGACAAGGCTCCACAATGTTCCTTGTATAAACGCCCAATTTAGCTCCATGTTAACCTGAACTGTCAAGACCTCTGACCTACACACTCCACACCACTCTGACTGACTGCATTCACATGGGAGCCAATTTGACAAGTGAGATCAACAAGTCTCACCTGACCTGCTGTCCTGACGGGAAAACACCACGTAACGGTGCTAAACCACGTTATCTTATCTGCAGCTCCTTATACTAATATGAAGCATGTGCTAACGAGATGCTCAACCAAAAAACCTCTCCAGCAAGCTAGCGTTAGCATGCTAGCTTATCTCTTAGGTGCCTCTGGTTCAGGTCCAGCACAGAGGCAACTGTTGAGCCAACGTGTGTAAAAAACACAGCGAGTACGGTTGTTCGGTCACCGTGTTTCAAGTATTATTTGTTCTAATAGTCACCGTCTGTGTTTAAGGTCAGTTTAGCCTTCATGTTATGCTAGCCTAGCCTGCTAGCTGCAAAATGAATGGGGGGTTGGGCTAGCCTTCAGCATCCAGCATCCTCTATCACCGGTTATCACACAGAAACACCTCACCTGGTTGTAGTGCACCCTGAACGGTTTCAGATAGTCGGACTCTGTGCACGGAGCGACTTCAATGTTGTTTATCTCTTCCATAGTTTCCACTCGGAGCTGGATTTGTGGCTCACCGATGGTTGTCTGTCACCGCACACTAACTGACAGCGGAGGAATGTCTACGGAAGCCGGTAAAGGACATGAGACCGAACTGCGAGGATGAGCCTGAGGTTTGAAAGGCACAATGTAATGACAGGAGGGAGTTAATATTATATATTTACACACACATTTAAGCATTTAATGAAATAAGTGCAGTAGAAGTATTATTGAAAACACTATAATATAAAAAGAAACTTCATTGGAAATAACAATGAATTATTTTCACAATAATGACAAAAAAGAATAAGTATAACCACAATACACAATTTATTTATTTAATCACAATGTATTTATTTAGCACATTTTATACATAAAAAATGCATTTCAAAGAAAAGACAGAAAAAACAGGTACACAAAGTAAAAGCATGCAAAACATGCAAAGCCAAGAGTTTAAAACGAAATAATATCTTTGCATCTGGACAGCAATCAATAAAGTGAATGCTCTGACAAATAGAAGGAAGGGAAAAAACAGTAACAGCTAACAGTAATAAGCATTTTTTTTTAAAACTTATTTTATTTTATCAGCAATCACATACAATAAATGCTGACTGCTGAATCTGATAATCAGCCAGGCCAATAATCAGCCAATTCCTGGAATACAAACATAGATGAGTTACCTGTCAGACACATAAATACTTTTACTGAATAAGTGATTCTTGATGATATTATATCTGAACATATCTTTACTTGTATAACTTGCGGGTACCCCACTGTAAAAAAAGTTGAGTTCTAAGATGTTTCGTAGTGGAGACGCCTCTGGTGCGGGCACCTGCTATCACTCTAACTTTACCATATAATATCCTATACTTCAAGCTCTTTTGACAGGTAAAGAGGATCAGAAACTCTTGATTGAGTCACTTGTCAATCATTTGTTTGTACTGAGTTTCTCAGCAATGTTCATGAGATAAGATTCTAGTTTGATTTAGGGTTTGATGGACAGTGTGTCAGATTCTTTGGTTCATCCATCGTCCAAGTGTTTGAACTGGCACAAGCATGCATGTGAGAAGGAGGGGATTTTATTCATGTGATTATGTTGTGAGTATCAAGTACGTTAATAGCTAACAAGGTCTCTGTGTCCTTTTGCCTTTTCAAAGTACTAAGGTATATAATTACATATATATATATATATATATATATATATATATATATATATACATATATATATAGATATATACACAATTTATACATGCTTATCCTGAGCCACACTCACATTGGAGGAAAGGTTGGGTACACCCTGGGCATGTCTCCAGTCTATTAGCAGGCTGGCACATATAGACAGTCATTCGCGCTCACATTCACACCTACAGGGGAGGTTTATGCCACACACACACACAATCACACACATTCATACACACACACACACACACACACACACACACAGGGATAGCAGGTGGATTTTGCACCTAGCACTATCTTGCTGTTAGTGCTAACCGCTGCACCACCACCACTGTTTCGTGTGTCTAGCATATTTAGTTCGGGGGACTAGTTGTCGTCCAGCTACAGCAGCATGTTTGAATCCTGCAGTGTCCTTAACAAAAAGAGAAAGTCTGCAATCTGGAGAATGTGCAAAACGTGCGTCTAACATCAGGAACATGATATTAAGGAATGAAGACAAGGGCATTGGACTGATGCTGCATCTCAATGTAGTTGTTTTTTTTGTTTTTTTAAATGTTTCAGTGGTTGGCTCAGGGCAGCCACCAGTCACAGGTCAAATAAAGGTGATGTAACTGTTACTAATCAGCCTAAAGGTGGAGTGCATTATTCATCAAGGGTAGTATGTTAAGTGTTTTTGTTTGTTATTCTGTGCTAGAGCAAGCTGGAAGAGTAATCTTTATTAGGTTACCCTGGACCTTTTTAGCCAGATTTCAATATGCAAGTTTTGGGGTTTTTAAATTATATAATGAATGCACAGAAAGTACAAACCCTTGGATACTTGCAGTCTGCTTTCGTTGTTGTTCAGTCCCATTATCTCCAGGATATGTAATAAGTACGACTTGGCCACCTGTCAAGTTCATACTTAAAGCAAAAAAGGGGGCAGCATATCACTTGAGTAACTGATAGCTACTGCTAACTGTTGCTAGTTAGCTCAATTAGCCTTTCAGAGGACTAATGTTTACACTGCTAGTGCAGGAGCTTTGGGACTGTGGCTAGCTGGGGCTAGCTGGTTAACATGCTAAGAGATGTAGATATCTCTGTAACACCCTACAATACTTGGACATCATAACAAAACTGTTATGTCCTCATATTCTGTTTCTTTCTTTTTTTCTTTTTTTTTACATTTTCAACTGAAATTGTGGCATTTTGCACCTTTGAGCTGTTGTTAAACAGACAAATCCAGATTCACATTAATTTCAAAAGGAAAACGGTTAACATCAAATCATCCTAAGATCTCAACTGCCTATGGGGTTAGAATTGAAATGGCCACAACGTGTTGTATGTAGTAAGAATTAAGGTATTATTATTGTTTAGAGATTTTCATTCCAATCACATACTGAAAACCTTGTTTCCAAGCTGGAACTTAAATTATGTCCTGAGCAGAGAAAAACCTTCTTATTTTGAGCCAAACGGTGCCCTCAGGTATGGTTCTGACAACATTTTAGAAATAGGCTGCGCAGTAACAAACTCTTGATCCACATATGATGCCTTAATTTACAGTTTGATCTCAGATTTACAAGCAGTGTTTGTTTATAGGGTGCTTTCTTTGAGTGAAGGATTCTGCAGCTGGAGATGCTGTTGGTGCTGTTGTGCATTGGCAGTGAATGTCGTATGTTGGACCTCTAACAACTTGTCTAGCGCTTGTCACTGTGTTGAAAGATTAAGTCGGGGTTCACAGCATGTTGCCCACCGGCCTACAGCATCATATTAGTTGAAACACGAAAAGAAGTCCAGCATCCTCACCGTGCTGAGTAATGAATAAGAAATGGGTGTGGGAGCTCTTTCTCACCAACCCTGCCTTGAAAGGGTGAGGCTGCATGATGTCACCCCCTCACATCAATAACAGCCTTATAATGGAAAACAATCTGCAGAGCTCCAATCTCGATGGGGCTGACTTCCTCCAACAAATGAGCCCCAGTCCACCGCCCACTACACAAGGACAGGACGTAACACTCTCTGCGAGCTGATTTACATCTAAATAAATACAGGCCCAGACGAAACAATGTGTGGACCCAAAGGAGGAACCGGCGTCTCTCCTCTGGGCACGTCCCATTTATATTGCCCAAACCAGCCAAGCTGCGGGGCACGATAAGACCGAGGGGACTGCCGAGATGAAGCATTGTGCAGGAGTCGACCTGCCACGCTCAGAGAAGCGAGCACAAAGAAACAGTGACGGGAGAATGAAGGGATGAAGTAAGACCAAACCATAAAGAAGTGAAAATAAATAAGTGTGCATGGATATCACCTGTTCTTAAAACGAGCGACTGCCGTTTTAAGTTGGCACGTGGGCGCGAGAGGGGGGAACCAGATGTGCAGAAATGTAAACTGATTTCTTGGTTTTAGGACCACAAACTACACCACTCTATTGTTTTATGCCTGTAAGCTGTAATGAAAAGAAGCATTAAACAACCGAGAGGTCTCATGAACGTTGGTTTGAAGTGTGCGTCTGGTGCCTGTTAGTAGCCTTCACTCTTCACCCTACCACTCAATCGCAACAAGAAACGGGACGACCTCACTCCAGGTGTGGTCGGGACGAGGAGTGTTCTGGGATTAAAGTCACAGGAATAAATGAAGCAACGTTTTCATGTTACTCAGCGTCTGATTTACTCTGAAATGCATCTGAGCTTCTTTCTCCTCAACACAGTCGCCAGGAGACATGTAAAACTCCTTCCCTCACCCTGTATCCTCTCTTGGGCCTCATTGGAGCATCACCCTCAAAAGGGGCCTCCAAAAATCTTATCATCTCCTCAGCCGGGATCTGAGGCACCCGTAACGTGTTAATCCCATCCTTCCACGAACATGCGGGTGCCGGGTCCTCGCAGTCAGGACCAATTACTATCTGCAGGCGGCTGAGGCAGGCCAGACTTCACCGGGCTTAGCTCAACGCCAAACCTGGAGCCTCCCGAAGCTGCCGAACCTTCTCTTCCTGTCTGTACATGCAGTTCATTCGCTCACTGACACTCACTCTGTCAAATTATGTTCATCTTACTTTCATTGTTCTGCTCTTTTGTTCCATTACGTTATGAATTTTACCCTAGTTCAAGTTTTTAACCACTTACTGTATACTCCATTATTTATTAGTGATCATGTGTTATACATTGATGAAATACTGATGATGCTGACTGATATGAAATTGATATTTTTGAGTTGGGTGGACAGTATAAAAGTTTTGGGGCTTTAGAATGGCCCATAACTTGAACAAAAGCAGCCCAAAGGACCATTTGTTGTTGTGGAAACTTCATTTTAAAGGAAAAACTCTCCAGTGGTCTATCCATAGCATAGTTTATCAGCCGGGGTCAAGCAGGGATTTGGGCCAGCAACTCGGGGAATGCACTTAGCCAAGGTGGCTGCTGCACCTCTGTTAGCGGGCTCAGGGTGTGGGTCAAGATGGCCGGTTTCCACCCCGTCCAGGAGTCTGGACGTCCAGCCGCCACTCGCCTTGTCCAGGAGACACTCCTGTATCCTCCCACGCAAGCTTGGATTTGAAAATAGCGCCGTGTGTCAAAAGGGCGCTCGATAACGAAGCTAAGGCACCATGTGGTGGAGCTGTGCAAGGAGCTGATGGAGGATCCAGGGTGAAATCAGGAAAACATGATGGTGACAGGACTGCGGTTACTAAGTTCCACATAAACTGATCAGGCAGGTTTTTGTTAAATATTCAATCCAAGTGTTAGTAAATGCTTTTGTGGCAGGCAAAAATGTGTGTACAGTACATTTCTGCAAGTTATGGATGGAGCTGTAGCTACATTTCTGTATGTTTCAACACAGAAAGCCAACAGGACATATGCCAAACGTCCAAACGCAGTCCAAGTCAAATCACTGGATATCTTTCAGGACATCTGGGGACGTCTCCAGATGTTTTTGTAGGGGCCAAAACTGGCTCCTTTTCCACAGGAAGTCGGACCATCTCCATCTGTTATAAAATTGACCAAAACAGGTAGTTTAGCCCAAAACATGATTTTTCCGAACCTTAACAAAGGTGTTGTTGTACGTAAACCTGAGCAGAGCATAAGCAAAGCACTGTGACAAGAGAAATAGACAATTCAACCTAAAGAAACATCACAGTGCTTTGCCAGAAAAAAATTAAATTTCTGCAAAACAACAGAATTTTTTTCTGGCGACTGGGTGTCAACTTTATAAAGTGTTTTGTGTCTAAAACATGTGTTACTGTAATTTGTCCAAAACACATGAATTATCAATTGACTGACTGAATTGAGACCTGACCCCCTAAGGAACTAACTTGACCTGAGACGGAAAGCAACAAAATATAGGTTTTGATTTGGCAAAACCTAAGAACAATAAAGATATGCAAAACAAACAAAAACAGGCAGACTTTGAATGGCTACACATAGCATGTATAATTAAGCTTGTGCTTTGAAATACAGGATAAAATACAGTATATATACACCTATAGTGAAACACTCCAGCCAAGAGTGCAGCACATGGTTGAACGAGTGAGCTTCATCAGAGTGTTGAGCTCCTGTCTCGTCAGGAGAAAGCTCCTCCTCCTTTCTCAATGCCATTGTAATGGAAACGCTCTGTCAGGCCCTTATATTTTTAGGAAAAGCTATTATTGTTCTGTTGTTGCTTGCGTGCCCCAGGATGTGTTCCCCCGAACAAGGTCAAAATTCCTGTTTTGTCATTCTACCGGAGAATAGGCGACTCACCCACAATGCTCTCTGTTTCGCTGGGGTTCCTGGCACTTGTTTGTCTTCCATGGATACAAATAGACCCGAAATGGCATTTGGCCGAAGCTGAGTGAAGCTATTGTGACGGAGAATAGTTTGAATTCAGTTCGAACGCAGCTGGAAGTTGTGCTGAAGTCATTTTCTATAGGTGGACCAGGCTTCCAGAGGACATGAGTTCATCCTGGAAGTCTCTCAAGACTCAATTCTGAATATTCTAGATAATATTTCAGATGCCTGTAGTTTTAGACATAGACTGAAACTAGTCAACCATCATGCAAGCAGGTCTGATGGAGGATACTGAGGCCTTAAAGGTCCAGTGTATGGGATTAAGTGACATCTAAAGGTGAGGCTGCAGATTGCGAACAAGATTGCGCATGCTCTATAGGCCCCGCGATGCGGAAGACAGTCGAGTCATGCCGGTTTCATGCACTGATGAGCAGCTTTCATAGAAATCAATGGGACTTTGCCTCCGTGGCTGTGTCCAGGTATAATTATAACGTCCTTGTGGTGGACTCCTTGGAAGAAGAACTGCTCCTGAGATTTAAAAGGCTCATTCTAAGGTCATGAAAAGGCAAAAGAATATCATTTTTAAGGTTTGATTTGTGTGTGATCAATTTATATTTCCCAGCTTTCTTCAAGGTCTGCTCCCCTCTGACACACCTGTAACACATTCAGTCAGGCAAATGTGTTGTTTTGCAGTAATTTGATTTGAAATATCTAATAATAAGTAAACGCCATACATTTCTAATTAAGCTTCACGTTTTAAAGACTTTTTTTTTTTAGCAGGCTTTGGATGCTGTGTAAGAGCCTCTCTCAGTGGAACAGCACAGGGATTAAGGGAACATTTAAATTAATACTTCTTTTGTACCTCCCTGCTAATGAGATGTAAATATGTCCCCACAAAAGTTTTTAAAAAAAAGAAAAACCTCTGGGCTGGATGTTTCTGAGGCTGCTGGGACCACTGAAGCTTGATACTATGGGACAGCTGCTGCGGCTGCTCCGTCCCCCTGCTGTGAGGGAGCCAGCCGGACCTATTGTCTTTTCCCAAGAATGACCAGAGAATGTGGCAACTCCTCGGGTCACATAGTCTTTACTTCTGTTTGTGTGTGTTGGTGACTGGGGTGAGGGGTAGGACGTGGCTGTGGCCCTGTCATTCACATCTCTATGGGAGCGCATGCCATCAGAGCTAATTACCTGCCTGCAAGGACCAATTAAGATTCCCTCTAATGCCCCCAAACAAGAGGGCTACAGTAGTGACGGGAGAATGTGCAGTGATGAACATACGTGTAGGATAGTCGCATGAACATCAACTCCAGACAGCTTCTTTTCTTATTCTCAGCTCAGACAAATCTCTCGTTGAAAGCTTTATGTTTAGTGAATGTACAGTAGTGCCGTAAGAGTAAATCCATTGTGTTTGGGCCCTTTCCTCTGGACCTGCTGTAAAACCCAACACTTTGTTTGAACTGTGCTGCCTTTATCTTTTCGTTAACTGTATGAGAGAAGCTGTCGCAGCTGGACTCCAGCAGCACTGTGAGATAATTATGATAAGACATGGCCGAGTCGTTCTATGAACAAACATGGCCACCGAGGCCAGAGGAAGGGAAGAACAATGGAGGCGATTTACAACAGACTGGAGGTGTCAGCAGTCCGTCATTACAATTACAGCAACGGTTGTTGGTTTACTGCAAATGAGCTCTCTGTTGACCTTCCTTAAACAGCGCTTTGAAGAGCTTCTGCACGTTCAGATGATTAATTTCTTTTCCAAATATCTGGACCAAATATTTGTTCGTTGTCCAGGTGAAAACCCTCATTATCAACTCTGATGGAACAATAAACTCCAAACATTTTATTCTTGACTGACTGCACTATGGAGCATTGGTACCTTACCATGTGTTCAGTCATTCATTTCTTTCTATTGCAACTTTTTCAACTAAATTTCTCTAAATAAAAAAATAGTATAGTTAGAGGTCTGGCCAAGCACTGCAGACACTTACGCATTTGTTTTTATGCTGTTCTATACCATTTATGTACATTGTATTGCTTTATACTTCATTGCTTACTTAACTGCGATTATACTCTGTTTTTATTTCTTTACACATTATATTTACTTATTCATTATATCCATATTTTAGCCTCTCAGACAAAGAATTTCACAATGGGAGTAACAATATCTTGAATCTTGAGATACAGTATGGTCAAAAAACAGTGATCGCAGAATAAAGATCCGGGTGATCCCATATTATATTAAATGATTTGCTGGAGATAAACACGCTGATCTTTTTTTGGATTGGACAATTAGATCCAAAATGGTGAAAACAAAACCAAAAAAACATAAGAAAACAAATAAAATGCCACCAAAACGTATCAAATAAAAGCGGATTAGTTTCGTATTTTAGTTTTGTATTTAATCATGTAACGCACAGTAACATAAAGATCACTTCCACTCAACATTAAATGCAGCATCACATGTGAGAGGTGCAATGAAACGCCTCTCTGAGTGACAAATGTGGCTGTTTATTGGGGTTCAGATGAAGTTAGATGGCAGCATATTGTCAACACTCCGCATGTCTAATTCTGTAAAGAGGAACATTTGGCCTCGAGCAACCTGGATGAAATCTGTTTATCTAAGGATCCAAGAGCTGTATTTCACCTTAATAACCCCATCGGGGCCCTCCCCTGACATCAGCAAGGACGGGAGGTGCAATGTGGTAAATGTGGTTTTAGAAGATGGAAAAAGTGCTTTAAGGTTTGCGCTTGTGTTAGAGTCACACATGACCATCTGCCAGATACACTGGTGCTTTATCCAAGAAAGAGAAGAAAGGTAGCTGGAGAGCGCTTTCCTTTCCTCTCGTAAGACTGTTTCTATTTCTCATTTTAGTTATGGAAACCTATGATAAGGAGTGTGAGATGTCAGACTGACTGTTGGCAATGTCGATTTCTGCACCACGGATATGTTGCAATCTTACATTTCTTTATAATCAATGTTGCTACGTGTTGTGGCAACACTTCTGTTTTCAATGTGAAGCTATATAGAAACACTGATTACTGTTATTTCAAATGCTTTAATTAACTTTCAATCAAGTCCAATTATGAAGAAATGCAAGTCTTACATTTTACATCCAATTTGCTATTGCGGTGAAACTGAAATTACAGTGATTGCAAATTGAGATAATTGCTACTATTATCATCATAGATCATTTTATGAGTCAGTTTGAAGAACATGAATATTACCTGGGCGAGGCTACACAAGAACATCACAGCATTTATTCAGTATTCAGGATTAAAAAAAGCCCCAAACCAAATTATATTTTCATTTATCAGTTTTCCAATCTGATAAATTCATTAGTATTGAGCCTCTCTCACCAGACCAATAAAAAGGTGCCTTTAAAAATGACTCATCGATATATTACCAGGCTATTTGCAAACAAACAAGTTACATAAATTCAATCGCAAACAGAAAACGAGACAGAAAATCACTTAATATGAATTGAATTTACTCCGGTGGAATCAAAAACCTGATACCTATGTGTTTTGTTCTATTATAATCTAATGAATTCCGTGTGTGAATAATGAAAAACCCTCTGACGGATCGATTGAAATGAAATTGAGTTGACCTCCAGGCTGAGGTCAGAAGACCCAAATGCCGCTTCAGCCAAACTTAACCTCTGCCTGAACGCCCTGCGTGTCCTCTATCCGGTCTGACAGCAGCCGTTGTTTCTGGGGGAGGGAGGGAGGAACTCGTGTCCCCTGATGGCTCACTCGAGGGTGACGGTTTGGAAAGTCCACTTTGACCTTTGACGTCGGGCCTTCAGGAGTGGACAGTCATTGCGCCCCCCCTCCTCCACCCTCTCAGAGGCTCGTCTCTGGCTGGTCGACCTTTCCGATGACCTCTGAACACTGTCCGTGTCAGTCATGTTTCGGCTGTTCGGCGTGTTTGACTTTGAACAGCGGCGAGATCTGCAGCTAAATACTAACATCAGGTTTATCTCAGTTCGAGACAAAAAAGACACAGATGAGATTTCTGCGTTTGATGACATGGTGCAGATGCTCTCTTTGGTCACCTTTGGGGAAACTGGTGTTCATATTTGACCCGGTGTTGAAGGATGTCAAAAAAACAAAAAAAACAGATGTTAAATGCCTTAAATAAGGGTGGTTATGCCACTAAATACCCTACCTTTGAATGAAAAATCACTGACATGTCCTGAAAAGGCGGTTCATAAGGAGTGGCTGAATGACTCTGCAGAGGTTGTCGGGGATATTGAACGTTGTCACGCCGAACACGGAGACTCATCTGCTCACTAATCTGTCTTTATGGGCCAACTCTAATGTTAGAATTTATAGATCAATCATTTATAGCAAAGTATGTACAGCATAGTGTAGTAAGATGCTTAGTGACACTGAAGTCATGCAACTGTAGCCTATAGCCTAAAGTTAGATTTTTACCTCTGGCAATTGCATCTATGCTTAAAAAAAACCAAAATCTTGCTGAACAGAACTTGTAAGTATCATAGACTTGTGTTTGCTGCAATGATCCAAAATCCAAGTCAATATCCAATAGGCTTTTTGCTGAGGGAACCATGGCAATGCTAGTTTCCTGGTTAGCCTATAAAAATATATCATCGCTATACCAGTCTTTGACGGAATGGAAAATCATGGAGGGAAGTGTTTCACAAACACGTAGGAGATCACGGAGGTTGAGTGGACACTAGGTGACTGGCACATGAACACAGAGCGATGTGGAAACGAGGTGTTACTCTTGCCAAATTATTCTTACTACAACTACAACTTTACCATATTTAGCCTACATCCTGCTCTATAATCACTGTGGCTCTCAATGTCAAGTTCAGGAACCCAAGATAAATCTATGGGGTGACATGATGATTAAAAACAATCTTCTTTTTTTTTTTTAAACTGACTTTTATTTAACTGATGTGTGTGTGTTTTAGGCCCCCTAATAAATATTGGATACTTCATGCCTCTAAAAAGTCCTTCATATAACACAATCTGAGCAGGAAGGAAACACTGCTCACAAGCCATATCCGAACTGTGGTGATTTTCTGTGACAAAGTAGACGGAAGTAGATGTTGCTTCGTTTCAAAGAGGTCACAAGACAAAAAAGGTTGTTTTTTAAACACAAAACAACAATCCAATTAAAGTAAAACATTTGTATTAACTCTGCAATGAAAACTTAACTCAATGATACATGTTGGAAGTGGGTTTTGGAATACATGATGTATTTTACAGGCCCATGGCGCCCTCTAAAGCTAAAGGGCATTAAGACCAGTCCTAAAGTCGTTCAGTCCCATGTTGATGGATTTGTTTAACTGATTTTAACACTATCATCATATCTGTATTTTGATTTCACATTCTGTAAATTGATCTTGATTATTTACATATTATTAAAACTACAATATGGATTGTGTGCATTAGTCAAGTGGAGACGAAGCACAAAGAAATGCATCATTTCAAAGCGAACAATGACAGAGAAAAAGAATCAAACCATTTGTTTTAATGCAAACTTTTGATGGATTTATTTATTTTTTTAAATTCTCCAATGCCAAAATTACAAAGTTTTTTTTTTCTCAAAAACAAAAGACTATTACAGGTTCAGAAGAATTGCAATATATTTACATATGTTCAGCACTGCACAAAACGATCACAGAACAAGTGACAGATAAACAACCCTTTGTTGAGGCTTGTCTCAAAAAGAGGAGTGTTCTCATATACATATCAGGGACCTTTTACAGAGACAAAGCGAAAGCAGAGTAGTACTAAAGTCAGTCCATGTTCACCATCTGGAGGTGATTCTTGAAACTACACAGAAATCCCTGCACTGTCTGCACACCAGACCAATGAACAAAAAACTGGATTTATTCTTTGGAATGTTTCACATGATCTCTAAAAAAATATAAATTAAAGAGCATTTTCTATTCAGATGAAATGTAAAACACAACTGAATATGACTTGATTAACATTGATTTGTGATGTAGCTGCAACAGAATATGACTGTAGTAGAACTTGATCAGATTTCCTGTAGTCTAATAATTTGTTGTACTTTGTTGGAAGTCAGTTATTTCTAACAAAATGCACTGACACAAAATGTGAACTGCTAACAGATGAAGGTTAATTTTAAGGACACTATATAAAGTGGAAAGACCATCACAGCATGCTGAATGTGGAAGAAAAAACAGACTGAGAAATGTACACTATATTGTTTTTATTTAAAAAAAATGGAAAAGTCATTTAATAGATTTGGAAGTGTTCTTAAATTTTACAACATTTGTACAAAAGAGTTGATTACGAACAAATCAACATCCCCGGTCTCAACAGAGCAGATTTTGATGAATCTTTTTGACGATCTTCGTCAATTGATTCTTGCCTGGACTGGACGATGAAACGATCTCCTCGATCTGTTGGATCCTAGAAATACAAGAAAACATCCAATATCACTGTTTTGTTACTATTTGGTTTGGAAGCTTTTTCCCCATCTAGTGCTTAAATACTCCCAGCCATGATACCATTGTGCTGCCTCAACACTGTTGTTCAAGTGCTTTTAAACTGGCAGTTCTCTCCTCCCAAAAAGCAAAGAAAGCACTGTTTTGCTCATTTTAACAGGTGAAGTTGAGTGAAGCTTACGTTGTTTCTCCAATCGTGTTTTTGAAGTTCTGCACTTGAAGGACACAGAGGTGGTCGGTCAAACTGACGGAGAAGATCACCTCAAACTTGGAAAGTTTCTTGAGACTGCTGAAGATGATGTGCACTCTACAGGAAAAACAAGAAGAATGTAGTTTTTAATTACTTAATCTAATAATGACAGATCATACATGTTTTGTTTCTCCAACGTCAACAAATTGCATCACCAACCATAATGTCAAGATAAAGTTTCTGTGGTTTTCCTTTTAATGCAGAATTTGAAGCCACTCTGTCGGCTTTGTATGAACAATGTCCAGTCAACTGTGCAATGTTTTGTTAAAATGGGGAAACACGACCCTGGTGCTTTAAATCAAGATGTGCTTGATGATATTATAACAATTTTGAATGCTCATCTTTACTAATAAAGGCTAAATTCAGTGTGTGTACAGTCAGGCACTTAAATTTAAGGTTATTTTCAACAAAATGTAATACTGATTTCATGCTATGCAGGTTAGTATAAAATTATGTATAATTTATATGTTCCCATGCAGGGGTATGTTTTATGAAGGAATTTAACTTAATCTATATTGTCAACTGGTAGGTCCAAGGATGAAGTAAAAAGACTGAGTTAGGTATAAAGATTTGTAACATTAGAAAAGTAGACACTGACATTGATGGATACATTAAATCAGATAAAAATGTCTTAAAAAGCCCTCACAAATTCATATTCAAGACTTCTAAGGCCCAATATTTTTTAACACTTCAAAGGACCTGAACACACCCTGTAAATTATTTATACAGTTGCCTCAAAAATGGTTCAATCGAAGGAAAGAGGTCTTACTGAGTGTCCACACAGCTGAGGTCAAGAATATCGAGCCTTAGACCTCCCCACATGTTCAGCAGACGCAATTCTTCTCCCAGCAGACGACAGCGACCCACCACCAGGCCCACATCGTGGAGCAGCTGCGTACAATAGGAGACAAAACACTTTAGATGCAAATTTCAGAGTATCTGGGCAAAAAAAGTTATTCCCACCATGGTGGCAGTGAAAACAAATTGAGGATGCACAAGGATGAAAATATTGTTTGTTTGATTTTCCTGGTTTAAAAATCAGTATCTGGACTGGGTCTACTGACTGACAGAACTTTAAATAAGATTAGTACAACATGCAGCTAATCATGTGTCAATCTCTTAACCGAGGACACAGATCTCCAGTCACACCTACCTTTGGAACATGTCTGCTTGTCGGATACTTCTCCACCCAGTCAACTGTTCCATCGATGTACTGAGAGAGTAGCTTGTGAACAAGGCAGGCATGATTCTGTGACTTCTCATCTAGTTAGAAAACAAAATGTACAGCAGTCAATTACAGTCACAAGAATGTTCATAATACTCGATATGCTGATGGATATGTGTGTACTACTACTTTTTGATTTAATTTTTTCTCACCATCAAGTTGATGTTTGAATGTGATGTGTGATATTTTCCTCTCAGACTGATTATCAGCTTCATTTCCTTCAAAAACAATCAGAAAGTAAAACATTATTTGTTTAAAAAAAAAAGAAAATAATTTATTAACACAGATAGTCTTTCACAAATAGCATTTTAGGCAGGATCCGAGGCATGCCCAAAACTGGTATCAGCATCACAACAACCCTTGTTCTGATATAAGTGTGGCCAAAAATTCAACATGGTTGCTGACAATAACAATGCTTTTTTTCTTTTGTCTGTGCAAGCAGATACAGATCTTAAAATCTAATACAACCCGGGCTGCACGATATGTTCAAGAAGTGATATTGCGATTGCAATATAAATCATGATTATTACGGATGACTACATTTTTCATCACAATTCTCACAATTCACATGTCTCTGCCAAACAAACATATTTTATTACATCTGGAAAACAAGCTTTGTGAGCCAGAGCATCTCTGCAGTACTACAACACTCATTAAAATACTGTTTTGTGACACATTTTACCTTCATAAAATAATTAAGCTCTTGTGTTTTGGATATTGCACTTAGTCATATTACGATTTTGATTTTGTGATTAACTGTGCAGCCCTACAGAGCGTGGTCTGTTTAAAAAATACAAATAAAAAACAAAATCAATCGATTACCTTTTGATTTTTCAAACACCAACTGTAGATGGAAGGTCTCATGGAGGAAAGTGTAGACTGTGCACTGGTCTTTCTTCTCTGCAAACTTCCATTCATTTACCCTGAGGTAAAATGTGTTTAGAAAAAATAACAATAAGGTTATCACTTTGTTTTAAGTACAAAAGCTATTTTCAATAGACTAAGAAAATACAAGGGGACACAAACTTTAAAATAGTCAAATTAAAGTGGACATGGTTCAGCACAAGCAGGCTTTGAAAGTAGGACTTTTGCCTTAAGAAACTTGATGAATTCATAAAAAAACAAAAACTTACAAATGCAGCGCAGTGATGTGCCTCTCAAGGTTCATCGTCTCAGCTTTCAGCCTGTTCTGTTTATTTGAATTCTGCTTCTTCTGCATCTCCAGTTCGGTTATCTCTCTGCATCAGGAAAGAGAGAAAAGACTAAGAAACAAAAAGAAAACTTTTCTATATTTATAATAGCTAAACATGAAAAAGATACTTATCAATGTTCTCAACTCACCGCTCATTATTCACCAATGCCTCAGTAACTTTCTGCATTTCTGTAAAAAATAAATAAATAATTCAGTTCAAGTACATAAAAATAAAAAATAACACAATTAAGTGGTAGTACGGGTTACCTTCCTGACGTGACTTCAGACTTGATTTGTTGTCGACGCCTTTTTCTTCAACTGCATTAACTTCTAAACGAAGGAAAAACAAAGGTCTTACAACCGTTTTACCTTTTGCTCTGCCTGTCCCTTGTGACAATACAACCTCACCAACACAGCCCACAGTTGCCCCACCTGTTTCTAATTCACGAATACAGTCATCCAAACTTTTTATCATCTCATCTGCTTCCTCAATTGTTCCTCTCAACCTCTGTTGCTCCTCCTGAAAAAAAAAATCCAATAACCATTTGTACTCTCAAAAGATCATAATGTTGTAATTGAGTATTTCTGTTTGAAGACTCTTACCAGATTCGCCTGCACAAGGTTTGAGTACAGCACCTCCTTCATTTCATGTGACTGAACTTTGCTCGTCTTTCTGAACAAGTTGTTTCTCTCTTTGAGTTTTGCACCAAAAGATTTGAGCTGTGAAATAAAACAAACACAGTGAGGGTGAGAAGTAAATGTCATATGCCCAACTGATGCTCTTCCTACTGCAATTTATGGTGAATCAGAAAAATGATATCTGTACTGTTCTTTTAGAGTTCAACCTACCATACAAATTGCAGTCTGATTAACACATTAATCTTTTAATACCTCTTTCTCTGAAGACTTTCTTATTTCTTCCCACAGAGGTCCATTGACAATTTTCAGGGGTCTGTCTAGATCCCGCATTCGCTCCTTCAACCTAAGAAGTCAAAACAGATATTCAGTCAAAATATCGGAATTTCAGGCAATAAACACTTCATTTAATCTTCTTACATCACTCTCTATGCCACTGTCTAATGAGATGATGATTTTCAAATTACAAAGCTGTCAATCAAGGTTTAAGTGAGATTTGAGAGGTTTTAAGGGTATTCTGGTTTAAACCTAAAATGAGCCATGAACACTTCTCATGGAGGAAAAATCACAATGTTAACTGTAAAAACAAACAAACAGAAAGCACTAATACATGTATACTTAAAGGTTTTGTGAAATCTGAAGCGTACATACCCCTCCACTTTCTCTGTAAGGTTCAGGACATCTGTCTGATACACCACCTGTTTCGGATGGTTGATATGCCTTTCTTTTAATAAATCCATCGATGTCCGATCGGAGTCTGACAAAAGCTGCAACAAAAATAAAATGCAATAAAAAGTCACATCACTACATTTGGCTGTTTTCTTTATATAGCTTTTGTAATATATATATGTATGGCAATATACTTACTCTCCCAGGGAGGACACTCTGTCGAGGATTATGGATGACAAAGTCTATGTTGAAGAGTTTAAAGAACTCCAACACTGTGATGGTGCCATCATCGACTTTCTGTAATCAAAACATTGAAGGCAATAAATAACTGATCTGGAAAAAAAACATGTATATTAAAAAAATGAATTCATGAACATGTCAACAATATACCCTCTGCATATCACTGGCGTAGTCTTCGAGCTGGGATTCAAAAAGACTTTGTCTGAAAGCTGAAAAGATAAAAATATCACAACAAAATCAGAATAAAAACACAATGACATCAGGAAATCATCACAATATAAGGACCCACATGACTCTCAAACTATATGAATCCATCACAACTTACTTGATTCAAAAGTAGCTTCACATTTGATTGTGGCCGTGTGACTGCTGTTGGAGTCATCTGTGGTCTGTGTGTTTATGCATGAAGCTGTAGTAATGTTACTGTCACACTCTACAGGATGAGACTGTGTTTCCTGGCAACAAATTAAACAAAGAAAGAAACAGAGAAGCAAATGAAGAATGCCTTCATAAACACACAAACAATATAACAAACTGTAATATAATATAGTGTAAATTCTCAAATCACAGTCAGTCAAGTAAAGAGAAGTGATGAATGTACATATTAATTTCCAGAGTTCCAAGCCTTTCAGAACAGCTATGTCATAATCACCAATCTGTGTTACTTTGTTGATAGTCTTAACTAATTAGGTCCAAATAGCATCTAATAAGCAGTTTTAAATTTAAGAGCTGAGATGTCCTTGAAAGTCTTTTAATGTGAACCAATGGTCCAGGAAGTATCGTCTTTCAAACTTAACCACAATTAAAAAATCGTTATATGGAAACAACTGAAAGAAGTTGGGTATTCAAACTGCGTTTCTACCTGGAGAAGAATAACTCGGAGCAGCAGAGTGATGAGTATAATGTGTAGACCTGCAATAATGTGTCGTTAAGTTGTGTATTATATCAACTGCCAACAATTGTGATAATCAATTGATCCGTATGAGTAATTAAAAAAGTACTTCCAGCTTCTGTGACTATTTTCTGATAGTAGACAATTTGAGGACAGTATCTTCCGCTTTAAGAAACAATGATTAACATTTTTCATAATTTTCTGATATGTTATAGATCAAACCACTGATTTTTCATCTAAAAATAAAAATCAACAACGAAAATAATTGCGGTCCTAATAACTATACTTTCAGTACTAATAGCATCAGTGAAATGTACATTTTACATTACATTAATAAATAAAGACCTTGATTTGAGAATATGCAGTCTGACCTACCAGTTCATAGGTGGCAGTCTCACTGGATCCTCTCATTCGCTTCTCTGCCTCCATATCATTTTCATCTACTGGCAAAGGTCTCTTTTGGCCTTGGACATCTCTCATAAACTCCTCTTCGAATACATTATCCTCTAATGGCCCATCCATGTAGAGCTCCTTGGAAGGACTCACTTTTTCCTGGGCTCTCCGGGGACTCCTTCTGTCCAGTATTTCTGACATATCTTCAATGCTATCAAGCTCTTCATCGTAAATGTCGCTCCCATCATCGTCAAAGTTGTTCAGTTGATTAGTGACGTCGACAGTGACTGTTCTTGTAAGTTCTCCAACTGAATTCCCTTTGTTTGGCTCGTCTGGCTTGCTTCTTTGAGGGAGTTTTGGCTTAAAGCCTCCCACTGAGAGTCTTGACATGAGTTGTTTAGTCTTCAAGTTGAATGGAGTTGCGTAAGTAGTAGAGGGTTGCTCTTCTTCCATAAGACATTGTGCATCTTCTTCAGTGTCTACTGAGCCCATTTCCAGTTCAGGCTCCATTACAGGTAGGGATTGAGTTTTGTCTTGGTTGTGTTCTAGCTGAGGCAAAGACGCTGTGCAGCTTTCCATGGCATTAGTATCAGGAACTGTGTTTATCATGTGGCTCAAACGCCTTATTTTAGAATGGAGATCGGCAAAACTCTTTCGTCTAGACTTCTGTGAAGGCATTGTATCGCTATCATCATCACGGTGAATAGCACTGGGTGAACAAGTTTGATCTGTAGGCTCAGCTTTCTTCCCGTTATCAGTTTCATTTAAGTCAAGAGAATCTGAATGAGTTGTGATTTCCACACCTTCTGGGCTGGATGATCCCAATGCTCCGTTTGTTTGTGGTGCAGTCATCTCTGTTTTATTCAAATGGTCAGAATTAACAGACAAGTCCTGTGTGGAAGAAAGGCATTGAGGTGCCTCATCTGTACATGTTTGTCCTATAACGTGGCCTGTGTGAGCTTCAGTCATATCCATGCTTAGATCGTCCCCTGTCATGGTTTTATCTTTAGGACTCTCCAAGACAGCTGAAACAGAACCTGGAGCCTCATTTTCAGTACGGAAATCAGTCTTCTGTTTTTTAAGTTGGTCCAGGACGCCATTTGCGTCTTCAGTTTCTGGAGGGGTCGGTGCATCAGGAGCCACTGCTTTGGTGATCAAAGGATTAGCCCAGGGACCACTCATCCTTGATAGGGAGTTTTTAAATCCTGGATCCAAAGTTTGAGCTGATGAAGATCGGTTTCTACGTGGACGACAAGTCTCGCTCTCTCTTTTCTTCACAGATAAAGAAAAATCCACATTTTCATTGGCGGATAACATGTTAGGATCTCGGTGTGGAAGAACTGAATCGGACACTGAATTGCTGGCAATATTTACAGTGTGACTTTGTGTCACATCCATAGCTGCATCATTTGCAGTGAACCTCACTGTTTTCTCTCCGCATGTAGGTATAAAGTCCTCATTTTTATGTGACTGTTGGTTGAAATCAGTGGCAATGGTGACAGTGTGACTTCTGGTCACATCCATGGATCCATCATTTGCAGTGAACCTCACTGTCTTCTCTTCACAAGCAGGCAACGTGCTGCGATTGGGATGCAACTGGGGGTCGAAGTCAGTGACAATATTTACAGTGTGACATTGCGTCACATCCATGGCTGCATCATTAGCAGTGAACCTCACTGTCTTTTCTCCACAAGGTGGTAGAAAGTCCGGATTTTTATGTGACCTTGGATCGAAGTCAGTGGCGATGTTGACGGTGTGACTTCTCGTCACATCCATGGCTGCATCATTTGCAGTAAATCTCACCGTCTTTTCTCCACAAGCAGGTACAGGGTTCAGATTTTTATGTGACTGTGGGTTGAAATCAGTGACGATGTTTACAGTGTGACTTTGTGTCACATCCATTGCAGCATCATTTGCAGTGAACCTCACTGTCTTCTCTCCATAAACAGGCACAAGGTCCACGTTTTGATGTGACTGTGGGTCAAGGCCAGTGACGATTTTTACAGTGTGACTTTGTGTCACATCCATGGCGGCATCGTTTGCAGTAAATCTTACGGTCTTCTCCCCATAAGCAGGCACAAGGTCCACGTTTTGATGTGAACGTGGGTCAAAATCAGTAACGATGTTTACAGTATGACTTTGTGTCACATCCATTGCAGCATCATTTGCAGTGAACCTCACTGTCTTCTCTCCACAGTCAGGTAGAAAGTCCACATTTTTGTGTGAATGCAGTTCTAAATCAGTGGCAATGTTTACAGTGTGACTTCGTGTCACATCCATACATGCATCATCTGCAGAAAACCTGACTGTTTTCTCTCTGTAGTCGTCTTCAGCATCAACTTTGACCTATGGAAGGGAAAAAAACACAATCACTGTGAGTGTACACGCATAGAAAACATCATTGTTAAGAAAGGCATTTTAAATTAGCATTACTAATAGTTACCATTTCACCAGATTAGAGTGACTAGAAAAAGAAAGTAATCTATTTTTTTCTAAAAGAAATAAATGCTGTGATTAAATCACTGTGACTCACATAACTTTACAAATGTGTTCATATCAGAAGAAACAATATGTAGCATGGTAGTAGATAGCAAACACTGCTCTAAAATTCGGATTACTTTATTTTAAATAAACAATATTCAGTGCAGTTGGGTTGTATATTAATTAAGTTAAGTTTTAAGCTCACCTGATGTCTTTGTTGCTTTGTCTTTAAGGATGGCTTCAATGAGGTTTCCAGACCTGTGGAGAAGGGGAATTAATAGAAAAACTCATTTGAAAAAGCAGTCAGACCCTAATTACCCTACATATAAAAAATTATAAAGGGAATTGATTGTGAAGACATTATTTAACCTTAGTTTTTAATTCTATAAATGATCACATTATCAAAATTATTATTCTTTTATTCAAATGTTACATTTGTGGTTTACTTTTATAGTTGACCAAGGGCTCTTATTTGGTTGAATCTCACATTAGATTATTTGGTCTACATTTGAGGCAAGAAACAAACAAACAAATAAATAAATCAAATAAAAGTCAAACTGGAAGGTTTGTGGTTTCTATACCTGTATGTTTAGATGATCCAAGTGCTTCACTGTTATTTGGCTCTGAAGTCATCTCTGCTGTGGAGTACATGTCTGTGGGAATAGACTGAAAAAGATCCTTTGAGCTAACAAATCCTTCAATCCAGCCTGTCTGAGCCTCAGTCATATCCATGCTGACATCATTTTCAGGACAGATTGTACCCGCATTAAACAGCTCTCCAAAGCCCCTGGCTGTATTCAGTGATCGATTTTCTTTACCAACTTCAGTTTTAGGCTGTGACAGGAGGCTGTTTGTGTCGACAGATCCCTTTGCGAATGCTGCAGCAGGAGGAACCATTCTGGCATTCACAGGGTTACTACCGGTGGCACTTGTTTTGGAGAGATCTGAAAGGAAGTGCTTAAATCCTTGATCCAAACCATTTGCTGATGAGCCGGGCAAACCACAAGTCTCAGGTTTTCTCCCCACCAGTGTTGAAGCATTGTCCACTTTTCCACTGATGCGATTTTGCTTTGGAGGAGCTAATGAACCACTGTCAATGTTTACCGTGTGACTCTGAGTCATGTCCATGAACTCATTACCTGCAGTGAACACTACTGTTTTCTCTATGCAGTGTTCTTTTGTCTCAAGGTTGACCTGAAGGAGAAAAGACATCACATTATCCCATACTCTTGGCAACATATTGAAAACCAGCTCTAAACAGACCTTTCCATGCAGTCTCTAGTTTTCAGAATGACAGTACAGTACAAAGGATTATTTACAGACTTAAACTTTAGCAAGATCAGAAATTAACATGACACTTAATTTTACACAACCCCCAATGATAATCAAGTAACATTGAAATTTCTTTGAAATTACCCCCTGGCATTAAGACCATAATTACAGCATTATGATTTGATAATTACGCAGTTACCATGACATTTCTGGGCCTGTGTTACAAAACTAATTCTAACAGCAAAGTAAATTAGTCACAAACTCACCTTGTGTCTTTGATGAGAAGTGTGTCGAGAAGGATTCATCAAGGATGTCATACCTAAAATTGAAATGTATTAAGATGCTATTTCAACTGTATTCAATTCAGTTGTGAAAATGTAAAAATACGTTTTTAAAAAGTGACCTGATTTAGTTCATTTATAAATGAATTATTTGTTTTAAAATTCAATACCTTTAGGGTTGAATGATGCCAGCATTCCACTGCTCTGCGTTTGTTTGGACACTGCTGTCTGTGACATTCTGCGGTCAGGCTGGGAGTACGCTTCTTGCATGGGAAGATGACACTGAAAGGGACCATCATCATCAGCAAATCCCCGAATGCGGCCTGTCTGCGCTTCAGTCAAATCCATGTCATCCGTTGGACAGAGGGCACTTCCGTAAGATAATTGACCAATCTTCCTGGATGTGTTTAGTGACTTCTCCATCACAGCAGAAACAGATGTTGGGGCCTGATTCTCTTTATCCACATCAGATTGTTGTGTTATAATCTGGGCCAGGGAGCTGTTTGTTTCTCTAGTGGTTGTTCCTGCAGGATTAACACTTGGACCATTTGGTTTGAAGAGGCTGGCGAGGAAGTTTTCAAATCCAGCATCCAAACAAGGCACTGATGACGATATGTTTCTGTTCTCTTCACCTAAATCCATGTTTCTGGGAAGTGATACTGACCCACTTGTCTTGTTCATAGTATGACTTAAGGTCATATCCATGGATCCATCATCTGCAGGGAACATCACTGTTTTGTCTCTGCTAGTGGGTAAAATGTCGAAGTTTTGAAGGGAAATGTCTGCAAGTATGTCTGCATCATTGGCAATGTTTATAGTGTGACTTTGGGTCATGTCCATGAATGCATCATCAGTCGAAAACATCACCGTCTTCTCCCCAAAGTCATTCCCAATGCCAAAGTTGACCTGGTGAAGATGAGTAGCTTTATGTTAATTAACAGTCGCTGAATATTAGTTTTTCCATTGATGAACATTTTTATGACATATTATAACAATAACAAAGAAACTAAGCCATTTGGTGGCAGTGGCAGTTGTAGGAAACAGAGGAAAGATAAAACAGCAAAGCAAAACAGACTTCCAGCTCACCGTATCCCTTTGTTGAGAAGCATGTAGAGGAGCATTCAAGAGGGTTTCCATTCCTAAGTTTGAAGAGTTGAATTTAGTATCAGTCATCTTACACTGTAACAGACAACCGATGCACATAGTAACTTGGTTGTTTTATATTTGAAAAACTTAATATCCCTACCTGTAATTTGTTGAATCCCATCTTCAGTGACCGTGACCTGGACCCTTATGAAAGAAGACAATTTCAATGTTGTTAGCACAGACAAAAAATGACCAGTTCTGTGAGGCTGTAAGTATTAGGATATATAAAATACAGCTGAATGTGTCGATTTTGAAAGGATCAATTCCCTTTACCTATTTTGCGTGTCTGCCGCTGCTGTGAAACAACACAGGGCAAAATTACAAAGTTGCTTAAAGTATGTAAACATTTGTTATCTTTTTTTTTTAAATGAACATACTTGTACATATAACATACTTACTGAATGGTGTTAAATCCTGTAAAGGACTTCGGGCAGGAGAGGCATTTTTCACATCGCTGTAAAGAGAAAATACAGATTACGTTTAAGTGTCAGTGTCCTTGTGGAAAACTAAACCTTTTTTTTTTCTTCTAGTGTCTCACTTTGAGAAAAGGAGAACATCGTTGGCAGGGGCAAAGCTGACTCTTCTTGAATTCCTCTTTTCCACTGGTTTGGCACATTCCACCTTAGTGAAAAAAAACATATTATGGAGGGAGTGTCTCTGTCCTTATAACCAAAATCTCCCCTTTTTCACACAAACAAAGCAAGGGAAAAATGTTAAATCAAGAAATCCAATTACCACCCGTTCCTGTTTCACTGGGTCAGGGAATATGATCGATTTCCGAGGTGCTTTTAAAATCTGAAAATGATAAATTGTATAGAACATGATTCAGGCTGACAATCTGTTCACAAGAAAAAATAACATATATATATTTGTCCATAACATTATTTGCAGCTCTAACCGAAGAAATGCGCCGCTTGGAGAATCCACTGCTTTCACTGTAACACAAAATATTAAAACAAAGTAATATTCAGTTCTGGTGCATGTAGGATGATTTTTTTTTCATTGTATAAAATGCAAATACAGTCTTACCACATGTAAATGCTAATGCCAGTTGCACAGCTGGCTTTTAGGAGATGTTTAGACAGTTGCTTAGCGATACAGGTACATAGCACAAATGACAACCTTTCTTCAATAATATCATTATACTCACTCATTCCTGGGAGGATCCAGAGGCTCCATTTTCACCTGTAAACAAATTAGACCAGGACTTGTTGATACAGTAAATTATTACACTTAAGTTGCTAAGGCATTACCATGTCAGTGACACATATGCAAAATGTCCTTCTCTTTTCATTGGTATGCCATAGTATTGGCCATCTATAGCTAGAACATTAAATCTATATAGCCAAACATATTATGTTTTTGGTGGAAAGACATGTAATTCAGGCGAGACACATGCTTTTCTGTACTAACTTAATAGCTCAGGGATTTAACTTGATCCTGTATGCGGGGTATTACGGTAACTACTCAGGGCGGCGTTAGCTGGGTATGGATGTCCCCTTTGTCAACATACGTTACATATTTTACCACAAAACACCTTCGCCAAAAACATTGAATGCAGAAAGCAAAGACATGATTGCTGATTTCTAGCAAAGACATAAACATTTATATTAATTCACTTTTTTTAAGCTAACGCTAACGTCTGTGCGCTATTCACAACATGGAGAAAATAACTAAACACCACAGAAACAATACAGCACGTATATTTACCTTGTTGTTCTTCTTGTTAACTAATTCTTCACGTTTTAAAACGTATACAGCTGTGTTATTACAGGTAAACTAACTAAAAACAGTTTTCATGTCGTTTATTTTTGTCTGGGTCGATACACGAACCTGCAAACAGCAGCTAACGTCAACGAGCCTCGATGCTAACGTCTGGAGTTTTGAATTTAGCCGCCTCCACGCATGCGCAGTGGACTCTATACGATGGGCTTGTCTACTTCCTCGAATCTTCTGAGGTTTTTTTATTAGGTTACTGTTGTAACTGTCATCAAAGATTGTTCATATAAGAGATAACTGAACACAATCAAAAACTAAAAATCCTCTGACGCCCAGAAATGGCGAAAACTAGTCTTATCTATACAGGAAGTGACGTAACACACCGGAATTGAACATAGAGGGCGGGACGTTTTTGAATTCGTGCAGCTCAGTTTTTGACTGTTGACAAATCTCGTTTTTAACGTTTCCGCAAAGGTAGGCATTTGTTATGTTATTACCCGTGTCAGGTATATAAGTATGTCTCAGCTAACAGCTATTTTGAACGCTAAACTTGCACCCAAGCTAAGCTAACGCCGCTTGTCTTGCTAGTTTTTGAAGTTCTTGTTGTATTTGGAAAATCGCACCAAACTCCACTCAAAATCTCTCAAACTTTACGTTACGTACGTAATAGCTATTAAATGGAACCAGTTGCTGAATATTTTAAACACATACGAGCAGAACATGTATAAAAAGAGTTTCCCGAGTTGAATTATTGATAAACAGTGTGTTCAGTGAGGATGTCCATGACGGACTAACGTTTGTTTAATTATTTCTTCATACAGGTGCCTTTGCATACAGCAATGTCTTCTAAAATACCAAGAGGTGAGAGTAATCCATTGCATTTCTGCACTTCTGGCGATTACTGTGTATTAACTTTTATGCAATCAAACAAAGTCAGTGTAGTGTTAACAATATTATCTGTTTTCCAGGTGTGCAGCTACCTTCAGAAACGAAGAAAACGGCTCTTAAAGACACAGCAACTGTATCTGCGACAGCAAACGCTGCCCAAAAGTCAGACGGCATCCTTAAATCTCAAAAAGAAAATGTGCCAAGGTGAGAAATTGCTAGTCAACCTAGTTGAGTATAAAACTGCATGTAACAAGTCAGAATAATGTGATGAACTGCTGGATAGTCCAACAAAACCACCTAGGTTTCATGGCACTCCACACTACTCCTCTGCCACATATGGACAATGTTCAGGGGGGAACACTGCTGCATTATTGTCTTGAACTGATCTACAGAAGGGCAATGAGATGAACAGAAGGCATGGGAGTCATTACTTCAAGTTAAATACAATCTAAAGTTATTGAGTTCTCCATACACAGACACCTATTTAGCATCCCTTTGGTGTAAAGCATCACAAACTGCTGATACCGAGCCTCTGAATGTTTGCTTTTACATCTGTGAACTCATGTTATTTCAATTCTATCTTTCAGAAAAAACGCTCCTAAAGTGCACAAGGGGTAAGTCATCATAAGTTTCTTTCCTGAGGATGTGAGACTACTCAATTCATCCTCCACATTAGCCCACATACATTGTTTTTAACTTCATGACTTATTTCTTAAAACATTTGTCGTATAATATTGCACATCCTGAACATGCAGTGGCCTTCAGCCTTTACTTTATGTTGATTCTTTCACTAGGATCTCCACCAGGTATGGGCAACAGGCAGAGCTCAAGGAGCAAAATCAGCATTTGATTGCTACCAATGAGGAGCTGCAGAAAAACCTCACAGACACACAGGTGCAGGAAGTGCTTTTAATGAAGTACTTAGAAGATTGCACTGTAACCAAGTGTTTCTGATCCATGCCACTTGGCTGTTGTCAACTACAACTGAACATAACTGATGTCCTTTTTCACTATACGCCATTAGAATCTGTGTTGCTTTGTTAAATTCCGTTCAATATTGCAGCAAAGAGTAGCTGAGTTGGAGCTGCAGTTCACTGACCTTGAAAAGGAGAACGTAGGGTTACAGAAAAACCTGAAGGACTGTCATGTTCTCCTAGTCGGAGCCAAAATAGACCCAGGTGAATATGCGTCCTCATTTTCATAATGTGTTTTTCAAAGCCTAATGTGTGCTCTGGTGCTCGGTAGAAAATAACAGAAGATCATTTTGATTCAAAGTTTTAGGAGAAAGAGTTGGAGAAGCTGCACGACAAAATGAAGATCAAAGAAAAGAAGTCATGGTAATTATACACATATATTTTATTAGAGTTTACGTGATATAAGTAGGTTATTAG
>CAEMYA010000289.1:388282-415704 GCA_903131615.1 Diplodus sargus | reverse complement strand
TATATCTGCTATAATTTCACTGATACTGCTGAATAATCGTCAATTTCCCAATATCGGCCCAATAAACATATTGTGCATGCGTGATAACAACAAACTGGAAAGCAGGTGAAATTACAGTAGAAACACGAACACATACATTTAATGTTTGTTCAAGAAATGTGTTTTTTGTTTTTTTCTTATTAATTCAAATCTACTCTATACTTGTACTGTTACATACATGGTTAAATGCAATCCTCGTCGTCTCTATTTCAGAGTGTCTCCTCAGACCTCCTGCATGAATTGAAAGCGTTTGGAGACGTTGCATCGCAGCAACGCGCTCAACTAGAGGTGAGTCAGACATATAGAAAACTTAATATTGAATAATGTAAATGTTGTTGTAGTTGATTTGTGTGATCATTGGAGTGTATTTTAAATGTCGCTAATTTCACACACTTATAGGAAATCCAAACAGCGATGGGCGAACTCACGAAAGCACGGGAGCATATGATGCAGGAGAGGGAGAACTTTTCCCTGGAGGCTGCCGAAATGGAAAAAGCTCTCAAGGAAGCAGAAGCTCTCTTGTTGTAAAAATGTATAATAATTAGACCGTGAAAAAAATGTGTATATTCCTGCATAATATTTGTTTGTTTTTTTTACCCAATGTTAGTTAATGAAACTGAATAAAATATTCTTATTTCTTGGTGTCCCTAATCTCAGCATGTTTCATTCAAAGCAAGCTTTTTCACTAGGTTCACTGGGTCGAAGAGAATGTACAATATTTTAGCCACCTCTCTTACACTTCCTTCCAAACATCCTGTTTGAGAGGAAACTTATTGTTAAGAGTCTATCTACAACATAAGATACTTCTTATATACAGCCGGTTATATAAAAGTTTAAAGTCATTAAAAGACACACCTTTCTCTGATTGTAACTGAGTGAACTTGCAAACAAAAGTCCAGTCCTAATCTAAACAATTTTTCATATGCACTAATAACTATCAAGAAGGATATCCGTGAAAATATTATAGATCAATACACACAAGTTATTTTTTTGTACTTGCTTGTAGAACCTGCTTCAAGTTGGCTATTTACTCTCAAAAGTGGTGGAACATAAGTCAGTACATTTACTCAAGTTTTGTACGTTGTAAAGTCCAATTTCGAGGTACTTGTTCTTCAGTATTCCTTTTTTATGCCTTATTGTGCTTCAATTCGATGACATTTTGGAAGCCAATAATGTACGTTTTACTCCTCAACATTAGTTAGTTACAGATTTAGATTAATGAAACAAAATATCTTAATTATAATCTAGTGGCATGAAATGGACACTTGCTTAAAAGCAATTTAACATTTGGTAATTTAAGTAAAAGACCTGAGTACTTCTTCCACCACCCTTTCTTTCATCGTCTAAGGATTTATTTTTTCTTTTGCGTTTTCAAGTAGGGGTTGTCGAAGATGTCCAGGTTGGTTTTCAGAGTGGCGGTGCTGCTGCTGCTGGTGGTGTTGTCTGAGTTTTTAACGGCCGCTCCATTGCCTGAGTGGCTGGTGTTGTAGTAGTAGATGAACAGGAAGAAACCTGCCGGGCAAAGAAAGATGACCAGCATTTAGTCAATCAAATGTATTTTAGTTTATCTTTACACTTGTTGCTCGTGTAGCAAATATAGTAGATTGTCCATTCTTTTAATATGCCGCTTAATGAGCCTGTGGGAGAGTATAAGACTCATTTAATGTCCAAATATTTCTCTGTGTTTTAGCCAAAGCTAAAGAAAAAGAGATGGTACAGACATCTAATTTGGGTCAAATAATTGGAATGTGTGTGTATGTGTTATTGCTGTGATTCCTGTGGTGTTAACAAACGTGAGAAGAGTGGAGAATTTCTATTATGAACGGGTAGTGCACTAAAATCACCCTCCACCCTGCATCAAAAACCCATAAATGTTTCTATTTTCTAATGAGAAAGTTGTTCCTATTTAAAATAAAGAAATCCCACTAACATATATATCTCAAAACATCAGCAGACAAAATCTGAACTAGATAGATAACAAGTGAACCTGTAGATTACCTGAATTAGAATCAGCTTTGGTCGAACCATAAGAACGTTTTTATAGTGCATTAAACAATTATGTAATTGGTCCTCCATTAGTTAAAACTGCATTCATTGATTTTCAAAATGGGGAATTAAGCCTGATTAGCACTGTCCTGAGGACCCTGTAAGGAAAATATCACTCTCTTCAGTACTGATGTGCAAATTGATTCAGAAATATAGATACATCAAATTCCAAATATGTCCATTCTAGGATCAATTTGCATATTTAAAGATTGACTAAGCAAAATTCACTTGAAGCCCTGACCCTTCCTGTTACAGATACGGATACAGATTATTTCATTGTTTTAAACAGGTAGAAATAATAGTGAAGATTGCCCATTCCTAGCAAACACCTACCTACATGAGCAGGGAGTATAAAACAGGATTAACACGCAACAATAGATTAAAACAATCATTTAGAGCTGCTGGATCCCAGTTGTGAATACCTTGGAAAGAATTAAGGACCGTGAAAATGTAGTAGGAGGGGATCCGGAGGACACCGTATGCGAGGAAGGCAAAACCCCATGTGATACCCAGCATGCAGCACAGTCCCAGGATGGTAATGATGTTTTTGCCACTTCTGCTATCTTGCAAGGTGCCTTTGGCGGCTCTCTTCCGACAGAAGAGCCAGGACAGTACGACGATGAAGGCAGTGAGGGTGACGATGAAGACCAGCACATAGTAGCCTATGTTGACAATGTAGTGGGTGTCACTGTCGGTTATCCAGCACCTTGGAACAGAAAAACATCTCAGTAAAGGAAAGGAAACAGCTCTACTGTATGATTGGTTATAGATAAAGAGTATGTTTTGGCTTAGCAGGTAAAGTGAAGATTCCCACTTAAAAAAAGGGTGTAAATAAAGTCTGCTTTAATACATTTGGGATCTCAGGGTGGGATTGCACTGGACAAACTGGATGGAACACTTTTGTGCTTTCTTTACAGTCATATTTTTAAAAGAAGTCCCCGGGCTACAGCTACAGTTGTTCAGCAGAGTGATGCAATGCTGTTTTGCTGTAAACCTCCAGAAACATCCGCGGACTACGAAACCTCACTCGACTTTCCATCAGCACGAGGGTGAGTAGAAAATGACTGAATTTTTTCACGTATGGGGGGATTTTTATCCCCGCCCACTCACATGGCCACGGTTTCCCCGGTGTCAGAAGTGGAGATGACTTGTTCGCCGTATTTCCCGACGATGAGCAGGACGATCCCGACGACACTCGGCAGCACTGGGAGATGGAGCGGGAAGACAGCAGAACCATAAAACTTCACGTCCATGATCAGCTCTGACAGCCGAAAATTAGTGACGTGTACTCACCCCAGCTGATGATGCAGACTTTGAGCATGTAGCGACGGATCACGATTTTGCCCTCCATGTACAGCTGAAGGCAGAGGTGGAAGGCCTGCACGCCGAACCAAGTGAACGTGGCCAACATGAAGTAGTGCATGACGGCCGCCATGATCTTGCAACCCACAGTGTTCTTCATGTCTGCCACGTAGTTGTTGACAAGGAAACTGAGGTTAAGCAAGAACATGGCTGTCACGAGTTGGATGAGAATCCTTGTGGATTTACTGGCTTTGGCCCTCCTGTGGGGAGAGATGAACACATAAATCATATTCTGTGATGAACAGTTATGCAAACTTCAAACTGTGTGCATTTACATTCATCATCACTCAATGGTTTTTAGATGCAAAGTGAAGTCCCAACAGTCCAGCATGTGCCCGTGAGTGCCCATACAAGACAGGGAAACGGGCAGGTGGGAGGTTGTTTCATTTCCATGGCAGTCCAACAATGGAGCTTCTATTCGACAGTCTCATTTCCCTGACAGAAATATCCTGGAGATATACGTACGTGGTGCTCTGCTATTCTGGATGGCAGTTATCTTCATAAACATCAACAACATTAGCCACTGGGGTTTTTTTTAGTTTGTTTTTTCTGGTCTGAATGACAGTGATATTTTATACGCTCTTCGATGCTTCCTTGTATGATGATGATGATGCTTGTAACTGTATCTATGTGTCGGCTTCTCGGGTGGCTGAAATGTTACTTATGATGGATCTATCTGTCCTGGATGAGTTGGCCGAGAGCCTCTTTTTTTCATGCAAAAGAGGACAACAGGATGATGAACACACTGTTAATAACCTCTGGATAGGTTTCACTTAAAATGCAGACCCACAGATAGTGACACATTTGTATGCTGCGCTGGTCGCCAACAGACAGAACATAGTTCATTGTAAATATCACATCCAATAGACATAATGATTGATGTTTTATTTTACATTATTAAAGGTTTTTATGTGAAACATAATGTAGAACTATGGTATTCTGAAAATATTTGAGGTTTAGTAAAATTACACTGAATAGTTTAAGCAAAAATGAATACACGTACCCATCAAAGGTCAAATCATTGGTTCCTTTGGCTGAATTGTAAAAGCCAGAAGTGGCACTAAATGAAGAAGAGATTATGTGTGTTTTCTATCTTATTTATAAATGTTTTTGTATTGTTTACTGTAAAGCACATTCAGTTTGTCCTATCCAAATAAAATTTACTTGACTTTTCTTTACTTGATAAACAGTTGAGATAAAGACCTGAGCACCTTTTTCTGTGCTCAATGCGCTGGTAGCTGTAAATCGATTTTACCAGCTGCTTTCATCTGCTTTTATTTCTTCTGTCCTGGTTTTGGGTTTCAGTTTAGTTGTTTCCTGTTTTATTTCATTTTTAGGTTTCACTTTCCACCTCCTATCTTAGTTGTTTTCCCACCGGTTTTCTGTGTACGCCTGTGTTCTGTTAGTTAGTCAGATCTCTTGTATTTAAGTCTGTGTTTTACGCCACTCTTTGTTGGTTTGTCTGAGTTTCGCATTTGTTCCCCGGTCCTGTGATCCTGAGATAAGTTATTTAGTCATTTCACACTGGGATATTATTCTTACCTCTGTGGAGAAGGCTTGGAACACAATTGCCACCATTTATTTTAAAAAGTATCGCTTTATTCTACATGCTCATTATTTCCTGCTAATTTCTCTGGATTTTTTCAAAGCTGTGTCATCCTTACCTCAGAAGGAAGTGCATGAAGAGGACTATGCCCAGGAAGAACATGGACAAGCCACAGCCAATTTGGGTGATGATGGTGAGATTGTAAAGGTCAGAACTAGAAATGGTTTCATTAAGAGGAGTCTGCAAAGAGCAAGAACACTTTTAAGCATCTTTTCCCCCCAGGAATCAGGATGGCTTATTACAATTTAGAGGCAATTTAAAATGAGGTCCCTACAGTACACAGTGCAATCAGTTCAGAGGGTCATATAGAGGAATGTCCAAATATTTTTATTCCACCTGATAACATTGAAATATTACAAAAGTATTTAAACGTACCAACAAGATAGCAAAGAATGTCAAATGTGAACACTGGCATGTAATGTTGTGTTCATCGTAGAATGTCTCACATCCTTTGTCGGTCCAGTTTGGTAGGCTTCCTAAAAGACAGGAACATGCAACTGGTGAAATGCTGAAACTAGAGGGTTTTTAAGTTCATCTCAAGAGTCAATGTTCCAGCGAGTCAAGGTTAATCCAATTTGCCCCAGTATCACCCAGAATTTGGCTGCGGAAATGTCTGTGTAATGACATATGACATTTGGATTGGTTTGAAATCAAATTTTAACTTTTGTTTATATATATATATATATATATATATATATATATATATATATATAGATAAGTCAGAATCAATGTAGATAAGTCAGAATCAGAATTAAAAAGTAATCAATCAACTTGCAAATTTGCGAGTCGGAAAAAAATACCTTCACCATTCCATGATTGACAAGACGGATATCCTTTCTGTAAACAAAACAACAGAACTACATTAAAACAAGCGCTTGGTCAGTAAAGAAACTCATGATGATGCGTTTTTTGTCGTTTTACTCACATATGTCATATTACGAAAGCTAACAGATATTCTGTCAGTGAGATTCCTGATTGTGGTGCCCATTTCAACGGCTATAACCTCATTCCCCAAAATAGTGCTGTTGTTCTCATCCTGAACAAAAAAGGAACAATCACAAAATTATAACATGTTGTAATATATGTATGGTGTCTCTGCAGTGTCATCGAAGGTGAAACTGAAATATTTTATTTTCTTACCTTGGTCATATTGAGGAATCGGAACATGGCTGCGAATGGCACACTAACGTTCAACTTGAGAGACTGAAGAAACGCTTCTTTTGGCACTGCAATAGATCTCGAAAATACATCCAGTTTATCTTTGTCGTCTACCATCTGAAAGGAAGAGCATAACGAGTTGTTATAGTCAGGTACATGAACCAACCAACCATTTTTCACAGGAATTCGAATGCAAATTCGGACCCTCTCCATTTATGATCATGGCCACCAAAGCAGCTATTATACACCTTACCATCATTTTTTCCTAACCCCTAACCAAGTGGTTTCTATGCAGAAATATAACCAGGGCATAAGCACAGCGTTTTGACAAAAGAGATATTGAAAAAGCGTTCTTAGCTAACATTTATTCTGGTGATCGGGTTGACAGTTTGTACAATTATGAAACTATTTACTTTAACTGGGTCCAAGAAGAAATTACACAGTAGTAAGGCTATTACTCGTGCCATTTTCCTAAAGATATAACTACATTATGTGACCTGTTTTTAAAGAATTACATTTTCCAGCCAAGGATGTAGAGAGTAGGACCCTCCTGTTCCTCGCACCTCCATCAGCAATGGTGGAACAGGCAAAGCTACCAATTCCAGCACTCCTTGTGCTGGCTTATAGTACAGAACAGGTCAAATAAAAAAAGCTTGAAAAGAAAAGAAAGCTACCTCGAAAAAAAGAAGGGACTAATGCAAGTGTGGTGAGCTAGAGAGGAGGGAGGGGATTGCTGACTGAAGAACGAACAGGAAATCTAGATAAGTGTAATGCACCTACATTTATGCTGGCGTTTGGAGACGTGTAAGCAAAGAGGACTTCAGTTACATCCTTAGGCTCTGTTTCTTTCACTAAGACACCATCGACTCCTTCACCCAAGGTCAGTGCGGCGGAAGACCCGTTAATGGAGGAGGCAAGGTCGGACATTTTGCTCATGACTTCACTGTTGACAGATGGAAGAATATTCATTCCGTATGAATAAGGTACCATGCATGCATCAGTACATTTTTATTTTGAAGAATCTTTTGTACATTCAAAACCTGAATATAAGCAATATCATGATTTTAATTACCCTAATACAATTCTCTGTTCCAATTAAAAGAGAAGGGTTTATATAGTTTATATGGAATATTTTTAGTTTAAAGACCACTGCCACTCTCATGTCTGTGTGAAAAGTTTGGAGTTGGAAGATGGAGGTGAATAACGTTAGCTTATTTTAGCTAAAAGGCTAAAAATATAAATAAACAGCGAGCCTTGGACAATCCAACGTCTAAAAACATCTGCCTAATTCTCTACTTGCTTTGTATAGATTGTCAATAGTATACCGTTAGTTTTTGCATATTGTACTTTTAACATTTTTGATCATTTAATCATGTACGTGTTTTAGCTAGAGTGGTTAGCCTGTCAGCTAGCCAAGCAGGTGTTCTTAAAAGATTTAGATTGTACAAATAATGATAGCACCGGTCACCCCTCTATCTTATTTGTGATTTAAATCCCTTATCTAGCAATAAGGTCGGAGCTTTACTGCTTGCTTTTACAAGATGCTATATGTCAGTCATTTTTATTTTTAGCATCTCCTCCAATCGCCGACTGTTAAACCGAGCCACAACGACCTAAAGTTAGCATGTGGAAGATGAAGGCGATTAACGGTAGCTCAATTTAGCTCAAAGAAGAATAGTGTGTATATTAAAGGGTATATATTCGGAATAACGAGACATCAAAGCTATGGGCTAACATTAGCGTCGTTACGTTAGCTATAAATAACTATAAACAAAACAAACTACATTACAGCCGTAAGACTTCGACGTCACCACTACTAAGCATCTATACACTTTTTTACAATAAATTGAATCATTTCAAATTTGAAAAGTGAGAGTTTTAATACTTTGCATTCCACCTGTAAAGACAGACTAAAGATAAGAGGAATCTTGGCATGTGAACCCACAAACTAGTGGGTTTTTTGGAATAGTGGGCCTCAGTTTAGCTCCACAGTGGTATCAGTCTTCTCATCTGATTCTTGTAAATACAGCAAATAAATACAGATTATTTTATTTCATGTATTTATCAGGGACTAGGTTCAACACACATTCATTTAACATACATGTTTCCCCATATTACTAACTACCCCTTTAATAGATTAATGGAGCGATTCTTACGCAGCTTGGGCAGGGCTGATTTCTTCTCCTTCTTCGTTGAGTGATGTTATACCGAAAAAGTCCCTGAGAGCTTCAGCATCTAAATTCACTTCAGGCTTCTTCACTGGATTATTACAGTTGATACAGGAGGTCGTCGTTGCTGTTATGTTGATGAAGTACAAGTTATTTTGACCTGAAAGAGACGGACATCCAGTATTATCTCAAACTAGCATTTTTAACAACTTGAAGACATTTCTCTCTTGTTAGTTTTTTTTTGGGACAGCGCTAGATTTGTGCGAAATGCAGCCGCGAAACTTAACAGATACCTGATCTTGACTTGTGATTTTCCTCTTTTTCAATACCTTTGTTTGTGTTAAGGTGATGGTCATGTTGGTGTTGGAGACACATATTGAGTAGGTCAATATAGTTAGTATAGCGGTTTTATCCAAAAATAAATTGTACTTCAATAGCAAACACCTGTAAGGTAAGATAGAGTATGTAACACTTAAAGGAGACCTATTACGCTTTTCTCGTGTTTTACATTCCTTCAGTGTGTTTTATAGATTCTTGTGCATGCAAAAGGTCTTGAAAACTAAAAAGGCCAAAGACCAAAGTTCCTTCCTCACCGTGACTTTGTGACATCCCACTACGTCGCCATGTCACACATTTGCACAATTTGTGTCTATATTCACAGAAGAATTGAGGCTAACTTGAAGCTGGAAATGCAACAGAGCCGACCGGAGATAGGGTGTCCGGTGCTGGCTCAAGCGTGTGTACGCTGACCAATCGGAGCAGACTATAAAGCTAAAAGAATGAGCATGATGTGTCTCCTTAGAAGCCCGTGCCCACAGCATAAATAGCATGATGTGCAATATTTGAAAAAAAAAAAACAATAATCCAGAAACGGTAGAAGTTTGGAGATCTGCACAAACAACATTTACATGCTTTGTAATGCTGTGCTTACCTGAAGGGAACTCGCTGTCGCCATTGCAGTGTTGTTCATTGTAAGGAGATGTTTCACATGTTTCTGTTTCAAAACATGTAATCTGGCAGGAACCTATCAATGGTCAGAGTTTAGTGAGTAAAGAAGGAATACAATACCAAAGCATTAGATACAGAACATATAACATCAGAAAGTGAATAGATACAATTATGTTACAGGGTCTTTTATATTATTCAAAGTTTACTACAAACATAATTATATTTTATTAGCTCTGTTTCAGCCATCAATCAGATTTTTCTGACCAAACCGTAAAAGAAAAAGGGCTTACCTGTGCCATTGATACACTTAGATTCTGGTGTATAAGAGAAATTGAATTAACAAAAACAAATAATCAACTTTTCTCTTGGAATCTGTATTGTAGAGCTTTAAAGGATTTTATCACCCAATTCTCTCTCACACACAACAAACAAACACAACTTTCCTCTCATTCGCCCTGGATAATCAATACGGTAAAGGTGAATAACATTTCATTTTGTGGTTTTCAAAATGAGAAAGATGACATTAAATGTTATGTTATATCACCTGTGAGGTTGGATAACGTGGCGTTGCAATCCCTCCCATGCAGGACATTCAGGTGCAATTTGTTAGTCACATGTCTCTTTAAAATGCTCAGAAGGTAAGGATAAGAACCATTATTTGTCTTCATACTAGGCCAAAATCCCGACCTTTCTGTTAATGAAACGGAGACGGAAACGGAAACGGAATTATAGTTTGAATTGTATTTTGTTGAAATCATACTGGAGTCCGTTAGTGTAACAAGTAGATTGTACTCACCTCGTGCTGTTCCGTTGCAGTGCAGAAATACAAAACAACCATTTGCTGGTGAGAGGTAAAAAATGTTGTCCTTTTATGTTAGGTTGTAATTTCATAATACTCTTACATGTCTTGCACACTTTTCCAGTAATTCTCCTAATAATTCAGAATTATTTACAGAAGGTCAGTTGATGCACAAGGAATTTGATATGGTCACTTCATCTAGAAAACTGAAACTTTAATTGTGAACCACCGGCCAAAAGCAAACACCTAATGTACAAAATCACTGCTACAGAGGAAGAGCAGTTGCACCTTTGCAAACACTGAGCTGGAGAAACTGGATGAAAACTGTCTCCAGATATGAAAAGCTTATTTATTTATTTATTTATTTTTTAAAGCTCAGTCAAGAACCAATTTGAATTTAGGGGCACTATGTAGTTTTGGGGGAAGATAGTCAAAGTTGTAATTCAACATTTACAATGTTAATGAGGTGATAACTGAATAAACAAGCTGTTCTCCAAGTAACAAAGAACACTGTCAGTTAAATCATATGAGCTGCTGAAGGGATCAAACTTCATTTCATTGTATGTTTTTATTTGATTGTATTTAAATGTATTCTTTTACATGCTCTTTGTGTCCTAGTGTCTTTTGTTTTTTTGTAAATATTGTATTGTATGTTGTCATATAGTCATGTGTTTAATTTGTGTTTGCCTGTATAACAGTAAATTTCAATTTAAAACAACAGCATAAAAAGAAACACAGATTGTATTTGGCCAACTTTTTAAGATGCGGTCAGTAAAGTTCCCTTTGCTGACTGACTTCACTTTGCCTTTGGAAAAAATAATGAATAATTAGTGGTCCTACATATTTAAAGAGCGTTTTGAGTAATCCACAAAAAAAACAAAAAGAGTTTTATTTTTGTCACGGTGGTCAGTCTTGGTCTAACAGTCTACTGCAGTGTTTCCAGCCATTCACAATGACCACAATTCCTTTAGCTTCCTATGATTTACAAAGCAACAACTACTGTTAATTATAGTTTTTACTTACTCTGATTCCAAAGGCTTTCTGTCTCGATGGCGCCGATGAACTTATCCGGAACAACAAAAGTTGGGAGGTTTTCGGTCAAACATTTTCTGACTCCAATTCCAGAGCTCTTTCCTGGAGCTGAGATACCACAAACAAATCAGACAACATGTTAGGAACAATGACATTTTCTAACACAGCAGGGTTTTTTTTACACATTATAATAATCATAATAGATCTTTAAATGTTAGCAGTTCTCGATATCCATGCTCAGAAAAATGTCCTTCATTCTCAAGAGAATGAAACAATGTGATATATAAGCACAACAGAGATGCTGGGGTCCCATCAGCCTTTAGTACTGAGAGATTGTGTCTACTTACAAATCCACAGAAGTCCCACCAAAAGAATCCAACTCATCCAGTCCATGTTCCGTCGATGGCATTAAGTCACGGTCAGGGTGTTTGATCCAGTCACCTCTACAGCGAATGAATATCAGGTATTATTCAAAAGCACCTTATCTGAAAGAGAACTCCTACCCGTCCTTCTCTGGTTGAAGTGAAGTCGCAGCACTAGACAAATGACAACCGAACCTGTTGACCTAACGAATATGTTATTAAGCTGACTTTGCATAGCTTCCCGCTTTGGAAAATTTTGTTTTGCAAATTCACTGTTCCTGAAAACAGCACAACACATGAATCCTTGTGCCGCTCTCACATGCAAAGCGGCCCATGTAATGTTACACTTGGGTGAAGTTCCAGTGATGATGTGACGGAGTGAGAGGTGGCTGTGACATTTGGACAAAACGATGTATGATATAACTTTAATATAAAGATATTCTAATACTTTTACTCAAGTACTATAAGTATGGATGTCTTAATAATTTAACATGATATCTTTACTGTACTTCAGAATCTTAACACTGGTAAAGGCCAAATAACTTAAAGATTTTGGATGAGGATAACTTTTACATACACTTTTTTTTTATTAATCTAAAGAGAAGTAAAAAGATTTTGAAGAGTTTGAAGGGATCTGGCAGACCGAGCTGATGAGATGCAGCCGTTGAACTTTGTAAAGAGAGAAACAGGATATGAATATTTCCTGGTTACATTTTCCATCACCTGTGATATCGCTTTTTGCATGGCTCACTGTGTTCATTTCACACTCTGCAAACCGATCTATTTCAGGAGACAGAAGAAAGGAGATAATATCTCTGCTCTGATCAAATGTTTCATCGGCAGAACACAGCTAACATCTGATCATTTCAATTCTTGCCTTAAT
The DNA here is from genome assembly GCA_903131615.1 of Diplodus sargus. Classification (NCBI taxonomy): domain Eukaryota; kingdom Metazoa; phylum Chordata; class Actinopteri; order Spariformes; family Sparidae; genus Diplodus; species Diplodus sargus. The sequence goes on along the minus strand of CAEMYA010000289.1, from coordinate 403,301 downwards.
AAATGAATCATGAAACAACAACATAATATTTCTTTGAAACTTACAACAAGAAAATAACATTGAGCCACGCCACTCTCATGTCTCAGTTAGCTTCATATTGAAAGGAAAAGGTTTGACATTTTGAGAAGTGAGCTCATTCACATCACACTTCTCAATCTTCTCCGTCAACATGGGGCACCAAAGCTGTGTTCATATTATTATGTTTATAATGTAGATTGAATGACTATTTGGAATTCACAGTTACTTCATTCACTAATTGATCAGCGATCAAGTTAGCTGGATTCCAGTTATGCAGAACTTGATTTCAAACCCATAATAAAACATAAATACAGCTACATTTAGAGAACACTGAAACGTCATGAGTAGATAATGACAGAAATGTTCTTTTTTTGCGGTGAACTTTTCCTTTAACGTGTCACTGGCGTGTCCTGCTCCGTCCTGAGGGGGGCAGCACTCTGGTGTGGTTACATCTGTTCTCGCTCATATTACGTGAAGAAGTGCATGGCGGAAGAACAAGACCCAGCAGTCACCCTGCAGACCCTGAAACAGACAGAAAGCATGAATGCGCGACATTGATCCACAGTGAGTAAACAACAGAAGAAACACAACACACGTTTATGGGATAAGCGTTTAAAAGCTGTAATTGGACCTTGTGTGCACGTGTTAATGTTTTCACCACAAGGACTCGGTGTCTCTGTGAACAAGTTGAGACGTGCAGGACAACTTGTACAATATGCCAATGAGCCTGACGGTGTATTAACTCAAATGACATTGTTGTCAGAACGTTAAGATAACATTAAACTCGGCCTGGCTGACTGCGAACAGCTCTCTCGGTCATCTCCGGACCCGCGTCTGAAATCATACATTTTAATGTTGACATGACAATTCCACACCCAGTTCAACACGATGCTGGGACTGCTGTGTTTTTTTCTCGATCGCTTGGGGTTTTCTGGTCAGTTCGGCGTAATGTCACAGGTGAAATTTCGATTAAATATTATATGGGGTTAACGAAGCCGCAAATAGTCACGGCCGCGACCATAGCGAGTGCTTTAACTGTAGACGCTCGTCAGAATGGCAGGTGAGAACACCTCACTGACAAGCAAATACGCGTAAAACTTCCAAAAAGGAAGTAATGAAGTAAGTGTGGTGTAAGCCGAATATCACATTGGACCATGACTGTTTGGGAAATGTCTTTATTTGTGATGTGTGTGATGTGTTCGGTGACAGAAAAGTAAGACAAACTTAAATAGGCAGATTTTTTTAATGGGGGCCGGTTAGGTGGGTGTGTTAAGTAAAGTAGAAAATGATTTGACATTGTATGAACTGGCTGTTTTTGCATCGTGTTTATACGTTTCAAACAAGATACTGCTAATGGTGCAGAGACGAAATTGATCTGAACATCTTCTTGCATTGTCATGCACCCAAGGGTGCCCAGCGACAAAGACAGTGCTCTCATGACCTACAGAGGCAAGAGAAAGCACGAGGAGAGTAAGACAACTCATGTATGTTTGTGTCAAGCAGATTATATCAGATTCAATCCCACCCCATTACACACAAACACTCTCTTACATTGATGGTGAGCATCTGGCAGAGACAGTTATGTACACAGCCTTGTATGGAAATAGGTGCTGTAATCTACACTCAGCAGTCATTTTCAGGAGATATCTTTCAGAAATGCTTGCAGATTGTGAAAATATAAAATGATTGCCTGCTCTTAATCACATCGAGTGGCCCATTTGTCCCTTCTCTTCTCATCCAGGACATGTCTGCAGGCTGTCTGAGATGGATGCTAAGCCGAACGGTGAGGGCTGCGTGTGGCGGCGGCTCTGGCTACTGGACCCCGGCATCAAGATTTACCATATGCAGTGACAGATCTAACATCGTTGCTTCCTCCTGGAGATGGTCTCCATTCTCCACCACTGTGGAGGGCGCAGAACAGACTCCTGCACCAAAGAAAAAAAAGAATCCTCATGGTGACCCCACGGTCGGCGCCGTCGGCCGTAAGATCCCGCAGCAGCATATACAGGTGATAAGCGAAGCGGGAGAGAACTTGGGCACAATGCACCGTGCAGATGTGATCAGAATCATGGACGAGAAGGGGCTCAAGCTGGTGCTGCTCAGTCAAAACAAAGATCCTCCCGTCTACAAGCTGATGAGCGGCAAACAGATCCATGAAGAGCAGCTGAGACTACGGGAGAAACAGAAAGCAAAAGCGGGTATGTGGTGTCCCTTCAGAGGTGTATATCAGAACTTAGGTTTATACAGTGGTTCTCAACCTGGAGTCAGACATAGTTGCTTGTATTTCTGATTTGTGGCGATAACAAAATGTCTTTATCCTCTCTGCAGCCCCTGTGCAAGTGAAAGAGCTCACCTTTTCATCTGGCATCGCAGCTCATGACCTTACTACCAAGTTGAAACAAGTGGAGAGCTGGCTGGAGAAGAAGCACCATGTAAGAATTACTCTGCGATCAGGACGAGGGGCCCCTGCAGTCGACATGGTGAGGAAGAACTTGTTTTTCTCAAAGACAGTAGGGAGATCACAGTCAAAATCTTTTACTTCTTTCTGTCATATCTTTAATACTTGATTATTTTTTTTTTATATATTTTCCATAGGACACATCTCTGGACCAGATGGTGCAACAAATGGGGATGATGGTAGGATTTGTTTCCAAACCGAAAGTCATACGTGACGGTCAGGCAGCCATGTGCATCCTGCGACCGCCCTCAGCAAAAGAACTGTCACAAAAGAACAAGGCCGCAGCTGAGCTGTCAGCCGACTCCGGTTCGAAAACCTCTCAGAGCAAACCTGAAAGCAAAACGGACGCAACAGAAGAGTCTGCACAGCAGTGAACTGATGGAAATAAAACATTTTCACTCAAACAAAAAAACCCTCACAGACTGGTTTTAATTCCTGATTCAGACTTGACTTGTAGAGTGCTGTTTTGGTTTTTCAAGAAAGCTCAGGTGTGTTGTAGTGACGCATCAAACTAAAACAGCCATTAGAGATTAGTCCTCGGACAGTTTCATCTTCGTGAGCCATGTCGAGAGCTACACTGGTACCAAAAAGGTCTTGTGTGTGTGCGGAGCTGAGGAAGTTAGATATCAGTTTGACTTCAACTGTATTCATTTCTCACACATCTGTACTGGTTAGTATCATAACCAATCATCTGCTACATAAGCCATGGTGTGTTTTTAAGAATGTAATGTGTCAAGTCATTTTTATGATTTCATGAAGCCAAATATCTATCTATAAACTATAAACTGGCTGTTTTAGATCATGTAAAAGCCTGATGATGACCAGGTAATGCAACTGGGGCATCTGTGTGAAGTGCTTGAGCATCAACCTTGATGAGCTTGATGATGAGCTTCACAATAATGTGTCCAAATCGTTTGAAAGAGGGAGTCATGCCTGTCGTCAACGCTGTGAGAAAGTGTTTCAGATGAGAGGAAAATATCAAACCCAACAACACTGCATATTTTTTCTCTGCTTTATTCAAGATTCATCTTTATGTTGTCTGTAAAAAACAAAAATAAAAGCAAATTTGGCGTACAGATACATTCACTGGTCACAGATAAGCGTGTTTGTTTGACTCAAGTGTCAGTCCCACACTTTATCAACCCCTTTCTCTTTCAACAGCAGAGATACTGTCCTGGAGCTTTTTATTTAGAAACGAAAGTCAATCTTTTCCTATAACATAAAAAAAAGAAATTAAGAAAAAGAGAGAACTTAAGAACATAAAACCACCTTAAGGCCCAAAAAAATAAACATCTTTCCTAGATTGTGTTAGAAAAAAAAAAAAAAATGAAACAAAAGCAGCTGAACTAGCATGCATGAACAGCATTTGTCAATATGCCTCGAGTACTTTGTAGGAGGAGAAAGGTTTAACAAAGTGATAGTCCAGGTTGCCGCAGTGAGGGCACTGCTGGACGTTGCTGTACTCGGAGAAATACTGCATCCCGACTCGAACGTCCACCACCGGCTTCCCGCAGTGTTTACAGTTGAGGCGAGCCTGAGGACACACACAGGTCAATTACAACATACGTGGAAGTTAAAGAGTAACTCCACAATTTTTTACACATTAAACTTCTGTTACAGGTCAGAGTACTATAAAAGTAGTATAAAGCCTTTCGTGGCTCCAGAGGAAGGCTGCATGTAATCTGAGAAATTGCCTCCCATGATGTCACTCATACCCCTTTCACACTGGCCGAAATACCCACATCCATCTGACTTTACTCCCTGGTCAATTCACTCTGCAGTAGTCAGCGGGATGTTTCGTCTCCAGTTCAGTTTATCATGGGAGTGGTGTGAACACAACACCCGGGTGGACATGCTAATTTAGGTTTAAGGGTTAATTTAAGATCAGAACGAGTTTAACATCTTCTGGATGTAATCTGATGAGGTTTCTAATTAATTTTGCAGCTTTGACTGTGATGGAGTACAGCTCCACCAACTCCTGAGGGAAATATCTTATATCTCTTTAGCTCCTAAATGTTCCACTGTGATCGCCAGCTAGTTGCTAACCGTGTCTGTCTGCTCTTTGGTGGACAGGTGGCTCACAGGCTGGACACACTGGATGTGTGAGGAAGGCATGTGCGCGCCGGTACATCTTGCTTTTAATTTCGGCGTCCATGTTAACAGGGTTAATGTCGTCATCATACCAGCGTTTCACTACAGTTTTAATGTCTGTTTCTGTAGAATACGTCACAGAGATAAAGAGAATACACACAACAAGCGAAGAGCAGGTTTTTTTTTTCCTGTGCACTCTCTCTCTATCTTCTTCTCCCTCCCGCTTTCTCGCTCTTCCAGCAGGGGCAAGTTAAAAATCACCTCATCATATTTGTTGCTAATTATCAGACGCAGATTCCGCGTAAACAGATGGCGGGCAGGAGCTGTGCTGCAGCAGCAACACTGCCTGTGTGAACACAAACACGCGAGCGAGCAGCAGCAGCTCAGCAACGCAGCAGCCACACACTACACAAGCATCCAGCGTGGCTGTTACAGCAGGTTTATGAGAGCTTTCCTTTTACTCAAGACAGCTGTGGGCGGAAACAGGTGGATAAGAAAGTCACACCGAATCCAAACAATAATGTTTTCAGGCCAGAAAACCAAAACAATGAGCTTAAAGACACTAAAACACCCCATTACGCTGAGGGGAAACGGTAGTTTTAGGTGATATCAACACCGCTCTCACTCAGTCGTTTGTTTCATTGCTAATCAGGGTTCCTACCTGGCAACACGGGGACGCGGCCAGTATATCGTAGGTGTACATGGTGCCCAGTTGGTGCCAGCTCCCGTCCCAGCGTGACTTGCACTTGATGCAGACGATCTTGTGGACGCCTTCTAAACAGTCCACACAGATGGCGTAGAGGTGCATTAACCTGCCTGTTAGAAATAAAAAACAGATAATTAGGCATTACGTTTACTAAATGACAAGTCAGCACGTCTTTAGGCTAAAATAACAAACAGCCTGTAACTAGAATGAAACTTTCTCAGCTCTGCACAGCCTCTGTGTGGAGGGACTCTGCGTCTCAAAAATGCTCAGAAACAGTCGCAAGTCATGTTTTTTTAATCCTCGCTTTAAACCTCTTAAAACTGAAGTTACGGTGGAAATACAACGATTTCCAAAACTGGTCACAAGAGAGTTTGAGTGTTCCGGTGTGTTTTCAGCGAACTTGCGCTGGAAAACGAGTCCCCCTAAAGCTGCTCGGTAAGCAAACACATTCACTTCCATTTCCAGCACCACCCAAAAAAAAAAAAAATAAATCAAGCTCCAGTCCTCTTAAGGGAAAAAGTCTCGACTGTAAATCACCACCGAATAAAGAACAAAAAACTATTTTGGGCAAAAAACTTTGCTCGGAGCGTGATTTCACCATCTCTCCATCTTTCCTCTGCATTTATATTCTGCGTGGCGCAGAGGTCTGAACACTGGAACCAATAATCTTTTCGCTCTGATGCATATCAAGGACTATACATATCAAAGCTTGTGGGTCAGCACATCAAAGGGGCTCCGTGCAGCCGCTGTGCTAATTCACATTCATGTTGGACGGTGCAGAAGCCAGCAGAAAGCCTTTTATGTCACAGTGCGGGCTCACTAACGGATTAACCAGTCATAATTTGTGTATACAGAAAGTAAACAGACACAATTTGAACACTTTAGACAGGAAGTTGACATATGACTGAGCTAAATAATTGCACCAATAAATATGTCCTGTTTTTTTTTTAGCCATTAGAAGCAATCCTGGCAGCTGACTTCCTGGAGATTTATTCATATTTAGTCTTTTGTGAGTAACATAAAAGGATTAAACCACCGTGTCACAATACAATCTTGTGTCATTTAATGATATGAATTGAATCCTGAAATGAATGCACACACTATCAGACATTGTTTTGAAGCCATGTTAGGTTTTTGTAAAACAATCTCACTTCTCATGCCATGATCTTCAAACCCGCTCTGACCTTGGAGGTGGCAGGGGACGTCGTACTCGATCTCGTCGTGGCGCGAGGGGCTGAGAAACAAAGTCCCGTCCACCAGGGGGAACTGTTCGAACACGGGCAGCGCTCGGTGGCACAGCGCACAGTTGACCACGTTCCTCTGGCTCGCACTGAGGGCTGACAGAATAAACCTACAGGACGCAAGATGGATGACATATTTGAGACAACGTTATTAAAGGGGAATTACAGGGGTTTTTTTTTTTCAAACCTGGGCCCTATTTCGACATATTTTGGTGTTTAAAAGGACACAAAAACTTTTTGGAATTGTTCCAGGATATCGCCTCAGACGGCAGCCGCCACACAGGCTACAGCGGCTGGAAAGTAATCCTTAACTGTGTCCACTAAAAGCGATTCTTTGTGCCAGCGAAGAGCTCAGATCTTTATTCTCTACAACATTCTGACAACATCATAGAAAGGATGCCGACAGAGGAAAACCTAACCCTGTTTGTTTAGCCAGAAACAGCTGCCTTGTCATTCTGGGGAAATCCACCAATCTCCATTTGTGGAAACACTAATTTTATCATCATATAAACACATTTAATTCAAACTTGGTTTGTCTTTTCATTGTTCCAACAATCAGCAACTGTGTGTGTGTGTGTGTGTGTGTGTGTGTGTGTGTGTGTGTGTGTGTGTGTGTGTGTTAGATGTCAAACTCTTCTGTCTCTGCGGGCTGTATATCTGCTCCCTCCTGCTCCTGTCCTGATCGCTAACTGAGAGTTTATCACTGAGAGAAACCTCTTTTACATAACGTTTCATTAAAATGTAATTCACTGTTGTACAGCATATTCAAAATTAGGTTTCTAGTGTTTATTGTCCGACCACTTCAGCACTTAACATTAGTTACTTTGGACTTTTGGACTTTTGTACAAAACGAGTTATTCGAATTTGAAATCTTTATTATTTTCTAACATATTGACACAATTAAGTTGTTTTTTTCTTTCAAAACAGTGAATGTGCTGCTGGGATTGTGAAAGAAACACGATGATTGGTGCTACCAGGCTTCCCAGCATGCATTATGTGAGTGCTACAACTCTCCAGAGACCCCACTGTTTGGAAGTTTGGGAAGAATAGACTGGATGGAAACCTGCTGTGTGTCTTTAACAAATGTTAGGTTAAGTTACTTCTTTTCAATATAATGAACTCCATGTGAGCCATGATGAAGGTTAGTACTGAATGCAGCCCGACCTCACAGCTGACTCACACTGTTTTAGACCAACTTTTGTGCACAAGTGATTCAACCGGCCGTATTTTCATTTTCTTTCTATCGAGTTAAAGCAAATCTGTCACGTTTGATGATAAAGTTGATTCAACTTGCATCTTAAGCCTTCAAAACTTATTTTCTCTCATTTTTTCAGTTTAACATATGGAAAAACTCGCCTTTGAGATGACTTTAAACTAATCAATTTAAAGGTCCCATATTTATGGAAGGTGAGATATAAAGCATGTCTAGGTGCAATGTCACTTCGGTCAAGTATCAAATTACAAAATTATAAACAAAATAATAAAACAAGTAATAAACAAAAAAAAAGGTTTTGAACTTGAAAGCATTTCAATGTTTTCTCGCAGACATCCTAATTAAAAATATGAACAGAGAAAATGAACATAGTTTGGGACATTTAAGCTCAGTTTGAAGGCAAAAGAGAAATCACGGTTGAAGTGTTTGCACCTGCGCAGCTCTTCTCCCTGGCCTGCCTGGGCGTCGTCCTCCATGCGGACGTGGTAGGTGTTGAGTTTGTGTCGAGGTACGTGGGTGAGGAGCTCCGAGAGGTCCAGCCTCCTCAGGAACTGCACTGGGTGAGTGTGGGTGCCGTCGCCCACGCTGCCGGAGGTGAGCCGGTGGTGGAGCGGGAGGGCGAAGGAAAGCGGGAGGGGGAGGACGGACCCCGAGTCGAGGTGAGCCCCGCCGCCAGGGGCTCCCATCGAGCAGCCACCGCCCCGGCCCAGAGCGCCCCCGATCAGGAGGTGCTTCCTCTGCGGGTCCATGTGGACGGCTGATTTGAGGAACTCTCCAAGCGGACGGGAACCTCGTAGTCCTGCTCCTCCGCCTCCTGGTCCGAGGGCAGCGGTTGGGGAAAAAGGAAAACCAGTTGGCGGGGACTGTCCAGGAGAGTCACAAGGAGACTTCTGAGGGAGCCCCAGACCAAAGGGCCCTCCTGCAGCAAATCCTCCCCCTGCTGCTCCTCTCTCTGAAGAGTTCTGACGGTCCACTGATTGTCTCCGAGGTAACTCCTGACTGGAGGCTCTGTGGGATAGTTTGCCTCCTCCTACTGCTCCTCCTGGTAGCTTGCTTTTCTTGGGCTCCTCACAAAGCCCGTCCCCGACCCCCACAGGCCCTCCAGCGGCCCCGTTCCTGCCCGCGCTCCTCTCAGGCGGCTTCTTCTTGCGCTCGTCCTGCATGCGTTTCACCTGATACCAGTCCGTGTCTTTCTTTAGGTGGCCCTGGCCGCATCGGCAGGAGCAGAACCTGAAGGCCAGGTCGTAGCCCTTCTTGGTCCACATGTTCTGCCGGCACTGCTTCTCGTTCCAGGACCGCGCTCGCCCAATGCAGTTGAACTGGACGAGGATGGAGCTCTCCCACTCGTAGAAGCACTGCAGATGCATCCAGTTGCCGTACGGGCAGAGCTCGTTGTTGCAGAGCACCCGCTGGTAGTCGTCCTTCTCCAGGTCGATGGGACGGGCCAGGCTGCAGCCGAGGGGGGTCGCACACTGGCCCTCTGGATCAGTAAAGACAAAAGGAAGGGAGAGAGGATTAGATGTTATGTTCTCATCACAATTTCCCACAAAAGCCTGATTTATTCACATACATGCTGTCAGTTGATCCAATAACGGATTAATCACTTCAGCACTTACAAATTCACACTTTCGGGGCAAAGCGTCATCTCTTAACAGCACAGATTTAACTGGACAACGGAGAAACCACCCCGAGTTATATTTTTTGCAAGATCCTCGTCATCGTCAACTCGATGTGAGGTGGAAAAAAAAAGAAAAGAAAACATGTTAACAGAGAGATTCCGGTGTTCTCGCTGCCTCCTCGCCATCGATTTATGAAATTCAACTAGGCCACCGAGGCCTGTGAGCAGCTCTCTATTCAAGCGCTGCCAATCAGTCTGGATGTGAATCAAGCAAATGTGGGCACACAGTCTCCACAAGAAGTAGCTCATGATAATACACTGTGGGTGTGTGTGGTGGGGGCAGTTTCCTCCTTCCTTTTCCGGTACTGTCAATTCTTTTCTCTCTCTCTAAAGTCTCCGCACAGGAGATAAAATATAGTTTCCCATTCATTTTTAGCTTGATGCATCATTTTATTGGAGAAGTGCTGCACTGAGTCGACACAGAAACCCATGTATAAACCATTTCTAAAGTTTAAATATCAGTTGCTACTTTCTAATGAAATGAAATGAAATGAAATGTAATCTAAAACACAGTGCTTATCAATCATTTACAAAGTATCATACACTTCAGTTTAATGGGTTGTTCAAAGTTAAAATAGCTATTTACTAAAGTTTAATTGAAGGTGAAATATTTGAGACTAAACAAATAAGGGCCGCATATCACCTGAGTAGCTAACTGCTGCTAACTGTACTCGTTTATGACTGTACCCACTGTTAGCTGTATTGAATGTATACTCCAAACAAATAGAGGCAGCATATGACTTGAGTTGCTAACTGTATTCTGTATTCAAGACGTAAGCTACTTTTAGCTCAGTTAGCTATATCCTTAAACTCCAAACAACCAGTGACAGCATATCACCACAGCAGCTAACTGCTGCTAACTGTAATCTGTTTATGACTGTAGCTTTTAGCTTGCTAGCTCAGTTAGCTATTTTGAACTCATAATCCAAACAAATAGCAGCAGCATATCACCAGAGTCGCTAACTGCTGCTGTACTACTACTGTGTTGTGTTTATGACAATAGCTACTGTTAGCTTTTTTACACAGTTAGTCATGCAGCTAGCAGCAGAGTTGGTGTTCACACAGCTAGCACAGTTATTTTGAACCGCTGGGAGAAAGAGGTTTTCAGGCCTGGGGCTAGCTGGTTAGCATGCTAACTTCAGTAGGTTAACTCTACAACACAATACAGAGACCTCTTTGACAGAAAGTCAAAACTGTTATTACTTCACATTCTGGAAAAAGTTTTAAATTATTTTGGTATGCTTTAAACTGAAATTCCTACATACTGCAGCTTTAACTATAAATGTACCATTCATTCATACCAACATACATTTCCTGTAGGGTCTCAACTGCAGGTTTACTTTCTGAGTGTATTTTTGATTCATCAATCATTTTCAAGTCAACATAATTTTATTGTCCAACACAGAGTATCAAATTCAAAGATAACTTGGCTTCCTTTCATTTAAGACACGAAGGGCAGCACATCTAACATATTATTATTTTAATTTTTTTTACATATATCTATCATAATAACATATTTCAGAGGCTGGAAAAAATGCTTGAAAACGTAAATACCCAAAACAGCTGCTGATTAGCTGTTGCTTTTTTTGGATTAACTTAAGGGGGCACTATGTAGATTTGGAGAAAACATTTAAATATATATAATATTAATCAGGTAATAATAAATAATACAAACTCATACATATGTATTGTATCCATAACTAACTAAACAAGCTGTTCTCAGAGGAAAATAAGATCCCCAAAACACAGTCAGAAGCCAGAAAGGTGGCAGGGTCTGCCACATATAAACAAAGTTACACAGTATGAAACTGTGTTGTCCTTCAAGGTCAGTTTGTTTATTCAGTTTATTCAGTCATGGATACAAAATTGTTTATTTGTTTGGTTTGTTTAGGCATAAAAACTCAGTCAATGAAGATCTTTCTCTTCAGTTTAAAATATCAGCCCCAAAACTGCACAGTGCACCTTTAATGATTGATATATTATTGATTTAAACTTTACTTCATTGGAATATTTACTACAATTACTAAAAACACACACTTTACTGTGCAGCTTTGCTTTTACAGGTTTACTTGATAAATGTTATAACCATGTTAACCATCTTTGCCTTTACAGTTTAATGAATGTTATAATAACGTAATTATACATCTATATTGAGATCTGATAGTACTTATCATAAAATATCGAACCACTACCGAACATACTAACTAATATACCTACACCTGATCTGAGATGCTGTTTTGCCACATACACGTCCGACTCAAGCCACATCTGTTCCACATTTACAAAGTGCAAGAAGCCAAGCAGGATAACTTTTCCGAGCAGTTCTAAGTCTGTGCTGGCTGAAGTTGAACTTGAGTGCGCAGACAAGCGGTGAAGTGTCAGTATTACCCTTGAGGAAGGCCACAACCAACTGTGTGGACGAAGTGCGCGTCAGGAAAAGACAGCTGAGGCCTGCAGAGTAGCCTGCACAGTAAACATAACAGCCATCTAGCATTAATGCGGATGTAATAACATTCACATGAGTGTTGCATTGTGCCATTAAGAGTCTCTGAGGGTGCACATGACCACGAGGGATCTTATTTTAGTGGGTTATAATTCCTTTTCCCCCCAGAGGATCCCGTGGAGCCAGCGTCCATTCATAAATTCCACACATTTAAATATTTCTTGCTTATCGTGCACAACTCGAACGTGTTACAACCAAGACTAACGGCGGTTTACAATAACACACTACCTGTGCTACAATTCGGCTAACATCCGACACACCGAGCAACACCTGTTTCAGCAATATTTAAACTTTTCTCTCACTGTTCTTGCACCAAAACAAACCACAGTGGCCTTTCAAAAAATCTGCGTAAAGCAATGACACAACCAGAGGTTCCAGTCTAGGTGAGGACTAGCTCATTGCTGGCTCACAAATACACCCACGGCGAAAACAAAACCACTGTATTCATGCAAGGCCTCAAGTCGTGATCGACCATCACAGCCAGCGCTCTCCCGATAACGAAAGAGCCCTTAAATTGTCACGTTTTCAAATAGAAGTTTGGTACAGCGGTGGAGCGAGGTGGCGGCGGGGGGGGGACAGTGGCGTTTTGCAGCGTCCTAAGTGCATGCAAGTGACAGTCGCACAGACAAGACAGACAAGAGCTTCCCCAGACAGGAAAGGCAGCATCACCAAACTTCTACATCTGCGTCCGTTTCCTCTCTTACCACTCGAGCGCTCGTTTCTGGGTGCAGCAGCAGCCGCGGCCGCGCCTCCTGTTGCGGCCGCACAGGCTCCATTTTCCTGCTCATCTCCGCTACTGTTAGTGCGTTTGCTTTTCTTTCCCTTGTTGTTCTTCTGGTTGGGCATTGTACAGGATTCGGTTGTCAGTGTTATTGTCGACCTCTATCAGCGGCTGCTGTCAACGCTGTGTGACATTTCTGTGGACTCCATGTCTGCAGTGTGTTTGCAGCGGCTCTCTCTTTGTGTTGTTGTTGTTGTTTGGGTGTCCTCGTGCACCGACAGGCAGGTTTCGTGCAGCCCTGACAGCACCAGTCAGGAGGAATAAGCTGCTATAACCTTTAAGAACGAAGGCGTGTCCGTCTCTTGTTTTGATTCCTGCTCCGCTGTTTTCTTCCACCCACTGACGTCACAGGACCCCGCCCCCGGCACTGGCCGTCAGCGAGTTAAGCCGCGTTCCTGTCCTGTGGGAAAGCTCGGATTTTCCCGCTTCAAGTGGATGTGTTACTATTTTAAACTTTAAAGGTGCACTAAGGAAAATTGCACTGCTTGGCTTCTTGCACTTTCTAAATATGGAAGAAATTTGGTTTAAATTGAACGTGTACATGGAAAAACAGCATCTCAGATCACTTGTCAGTTATTGCATTTTACTTATTAGTCGTTCAATATTTAAGGGTAAATAGTATCAGATCTCAATATAGATATTTAATAACATTGCTATCACATTTATCAAGTAAACCTGTAAAAGCAAAGCTGCACTGTAAAGTGTGTTTTTTAGTCATTGTAGTTAACATTCCAATGAAGTAAAGTTTAAATCAATAATATATCAATCGTTAAAGGTGCACCATGCAGTTTTGAGGAGTACATTTTAATCAGAAGAGAAAGAGCTTCATTGACTGACTTTTTTTATGCCCAAATAAACTAAATAAACAAAGTCTCTTTGTTTTCATGGCTGAATAAACTGAATAAACAAACTGACCTTAAAGACAACACAATTTCATACTGTGTTATTTTATTTATCCAGTTGATGATGTAAATATTACAATGCTGAGTTTGAATTTCCCTCCCCAAAATTACATAATGCCCCTTTGAGTTGATCAAAAGAAAACTAATCTGCAACCATTCTGGTTATTTATTATAGTTACATCAGCAGTCAGGTAGAAATCACCAGAGATTCATTAGATGGATAGACTTAGTCTACTAAGACTGAACCAATACTTGTACATTAACCATATCGTCAACAGTTAACATATCAGTTTGAATTAAATGGCAGTTGGTTTACCTTTCCCAACTTTTGGTCCACTCCATATACAACTTATGTAGAGCTACAAAACGAAGTGCTGTTGAACAATATGTAAAAGTTGCTGATAAAACTTCATCAGATCAAAATTAATCGAACTTGAAGTTGCTTTTTCAGATATTCCAACTGTACATGAATGCAGCAGTAGACTCAGCACAAGTTGATAAGAAGTAATCAGCCTCACATACCTGCGGAAAGGCATCAGTGTCTTATTTAGCAGTAATGGCAACACATATTTCATCACTCTGGGTGTTGACAGGCCAAGGAATCCCGGTGGAGTAACTGAAGCTCCGCAGAATAACTGCACCATCAGGTTGTGTCTCAAACTATTGTAAGCGATCAGCGGTATTTACCTCCAGAGTGAGTGAAAAGTTTGGCCCTGAGGCGTTCAGGTCACCGAACTCCACTTGTAAACCAAACAATTTAGAGCTCTCTTATCTGTAACTGCTCAAAACCTGCTTTAAAACGTTACTCAAGACATTTAGCAAAACAGCAGCTGCTCTCCAATTTGACCCACATCCAACACACTAAGCAACAGCAGACTTAGTATCACAACTTAATGTGTTTCGAGATAAAGAGTCACTCGAAAAAACACACACGTAGCGGAGCAGGTTCAAGGCTTCAAGTGTAAAGTTTTTATTCCTTGGAGTTCATCCCACAGTAACAGACACCTCTGTTCATTTTGGAATGTGTTATTGCCAATACAAAAAAGACAGTGATGACGCACGTGAATACATCATGCAAGCATCCCACTAGAAATGGCTCGAGGTATTGGCACCGTCCCAATCATAATTTTTTCCTCTTGCTAAATGCTGACTTGTACTCAGTTTGCATTCATGTTCAGGACGCCATCTGAACTCACTCCAGTGCAACAACAGCAGGATAATACAAAATGACAGTGATGCAGGCAGCAGGTTTCTTTCTCACGCATGCTTTTTAACATGACTAGTCTCTTCTAGGCTACATTTCAGTTTCATTCATAACTAAAACATGATTAGGCTCATTCAGTTTTCCTGATTTTAACCCATTTGTGCCACCAAGGCTGTTTAGAGCACCATCACACAGTGAGTGAATGGTTTCATATGTGGTTGAGG